>MCJB01050466.1:3171-56925 GCA_002018475.1 Nicotiana obtusifolia
AGAGAATGTCTTACCACTCCTCGTCGTGACAGCCATGATGTGAGCAGTTGGACCACTTCCACTCCCTTTAGGATTTGCAATCGTATCGCTAGGAAGCGTCCCTTTTTGCGGTGGATATTGCTCACGAGAGAGATCCCTCATTTGCAATTCCAACTTTTGCATAGCTGCTATGTGGGAGCCAACCAATTCAGTCATGTTCTTCATTGAGGTGTCTGACTTCTCTTGATTTTGTATTATCCTCTCGAGCATACTTTCCAATTTAGATTCGCTAGATGATCCCTGATTTGAATAATGCCCTTTTGGAGGAACATAAGGATTGGAACTCCGATTTGGAAAATGGTTACTGTTGTTCCAATTACCTTGATTAGGTCTAGCCGGATCACTTCTCCATTGTTGGGGACCTTGCCCTTGTGGGTTTGGTCTCCAATGATTTTGTGTTGCTTGACCCTGGTAGGGCTGCCTTTGATATCCACCATGAGTGTTGTTGACAAAATTTGCTTCTTCATATTCTTCACTGTGTTCTGGTAGCACATCCTCTACTGCATTAAGTTTTTTCTTCTGATTCTCAATGAATAGCTTTGTCAATACATTCACGTTAGTAGCAAGCTCAGCGATCACTTGGTCTGTTTCTTGGTTTTCTTTGATCAAATTACTCATGGAAGGAGACCCAATTGTAATGCCACCTGTATTGTCCTCAGAATGCCAATCTTGATTATGTTTGGCCATCTTGTCCAGAATCTGAGTAACTCTAGCGAAAGTCTTATCCATGAAAGAACCAGCTGCGGCGTTTTTCGCTATAGATTGGTTCATAGGATCCAAACCCATGTAAAACTTTTCCAGCAAAATGGAATCTGGAAAGCCATGGTGTGGCGACCTCACCAAATATAACTTGAATCGTTCCCATGCTTCGTGCAACTGTTCACCCGGCAGTTGTTTGAAGAAAAAATATTTATCCCAGAGCTCTGATTTCTTGCTTTGTGGAAACCACTTCGACAAGAAAGCCCGGACCAACTCAGGCCATAAATGGATGGAATTCAGTGGAAGATTTTGTTGCCATTTTCTCGCATCTCCAGCTAGTGAGTACTTAAAACATCTAAGCCGCAATGCATCGTCAGAAACATTATTCTGCTTGTGCACTGCGCAAACACCCAAGAAGTTCCTGAGGTGCTGGGTCGGATCATCATCAGTAGAATTTCTGAAATATCCCTCAGCTTTTAGCATCAAAATCAGCCCATGTTCTACTTTGAATGTAGCAGCACCTACGGCTGGAGGTACTATAGCATTAGTATCTTCAATGTATTCCTCAATGTCGGCAAACGGATTCTCTTCGTTTGCCACATCCACGTCATCTATATGCTCTGCCATATTTTCCTGCCTACAACCACCAAAATAAACAACGTGCAATCAAGTGGAATTAGACTTATAGCAAAATATACACTAATCAGAAATTTCAAAACCGTATTCCCCGGCAACGGCGCCAAAATTTGATCCGCTCAAATTACACTTTAATAATAGTGTAAGCGATCGATGTCAAATATAGTAACCCAACTAGGTTGGGGTCGAATCCCACAGGGAATAGGCGTGAAACGAGTATCTGATTAATGTAATATTTCACTTAGTCTTAATTCGATCAAGTAACACAATAAAATAAATTGATGTTGAGTACTTAAAGAAGATTAACCTAATAATTGCAGCTTGAAAATAATAGTTGAATAAATGTATGAAGTCAAAATACTAAGGTTGTGCTCCCCCTAATGTAGTAGAATGTATTGATATTGGTATTAACTTCCGCTCTTGATATGCAATTGGTTCTTAGTAGTGTGATATCCAATATTTTCCAATATTTAGATAGCGTATCCTCTTATGATTTTCCCGAATACATTAGAGTCGAAATTACGAATACCCAATCATTCGCCGACTTAAAATCCTCTTATTCCTAAGTGATTTTGTTAAACAAGGGTTAAAGCCTTGAGTTGTCATTACTTATTTCTACCAAACCCTACCCCCCTTTTTCAAGGTTCAATAGCGTAAATTGGCACCCGTTAATGTTTGCAACCACTAACGATTTAATTAAGAACAAGAAAATAAATAAACATCAAGATTCTTTCGAAATTGGAAGCAATATCACTTATTCAATAACATTCCACCCATCTAGGGTTCACAACCTCAGTATTAAAATTTAGCTACACATGTCGAAACCTAAAGAACAAATAATAAGAGTTGAATTCATCTTACAACAATATGGATTTCCATGTTTTGATCACCCAAAAATCTCTCCCAATTTGAAAGTAACCAAAAGCACTATATTCCACTTTGAAATCTGACAAGTCCCCCTACACATAACCCTAGAGAGGCTATTTATAGAGGCCCAAAAATCGAGGCAAACTGAAATAACTTCTGGCCGACTTTTCACTCTGCGATCGCATTCCTGTCGCATAATAGGAATGCGGTCCGCAGAATCTTCATCTTGTGTCGCAGACTTCACCAGGACTTCTCCTTCCTATAGCATTTCAAAATGCGGTCCGCAGAGTGATTCTGCGATCGCAGAGCGATTCCCTTCTATTTTCCACCTCAAACTCTGTTCGTGTATGCGATGAGAATGCGATTAGCATTTCCCTTCTGCGGTCGCATTGGTGATAGCTTTCTTACTTTAACTTAGGCTTGAAGTTCTGCCCGACTTTGCGATCAAGTTGCCAATTCTGCGACTCGCATATCCACTTTGCGGTCGCAGAATTGCTTCTGCTGTATTGTTGATCTCTTTTCTTGCCTTTGAACGGCTTTTGGACTGCTTTTTACGCTTTTGGGTTTCGTTCATCCATGTACTAAAATTACACGAAAACTAAGTAAATATCATGATAATTAGCAAGTGGAACAAGCAATTTCTAATCAAATAGTATCAATATATGCCGAAATTTCCCGGCACATCAGTTGACTTATATGTAAATGGCTCCAGAATGGAGTTTCGATGGCTTTGATAGCTCCATATGGTGATTTCGGACTTAGAAGTGTGTCCGGATATTGATTTGGAGGTCTGTAGATGATTTTTGCTTGAATTGGCGAAAGTTAAAAAAGTTGAAGTTTGGAGAGTTGAGAAGTTTGACCGAGAGTATACTTTGGTATTACCAGGCTCGGATTTTTGATATGGAAGTTGGAATAGGTCCGTTATGTCATTTTTGACTTGTGTGCAAAATTTGAGGTCAATCAAAGCTGGTTTGATAGGTTTTGGCATTGATTATAAAAGTTGGAAAGCCATTTGTTTCATTAGGCTTGAACTGGGGTGCGATTCGTGTTTTTTATGTTGTTTGATGTGATTCGAGGCTTCGACTAAGTTTGTATCCTATTTCAGGACCTGTTGGTATGTTTGCATGGGGTCCCGGTGGCGTCGAGTATGTTTCAGATGTAATCAGATTAAAGTTTGGACTTGTAGAAATGCTGAAAAGTTTCAGGTCTGGTGCCATTGTACCTACGAAGAATTGGTCGCAGGTGCGCGACCGCAGAAGTGAGCATAGAGTCACAGGAGCGGTCCTGTGGGTGTTGGGCAGTGGTCGCAGGTGCGAGGTGTTTTCCGAGTCTGCGAGCCCGCATATGGGAATTTTGATAGATGGGGCTGGACTCACAGAAGCGGATTGGTATCTGCTAGCGTGGATGCCTAGGAGCGAAGAGCGGAGCGCAGAAGCGGTCTCGCAGGTGCAAGCTTTGGGCCGCAGATGCGGCTAATCCTACCTTTAAGTGAATTCCGCAGAAGCGGGCTTTCTTCTGCAGAAGCAGAGCCGTAGGTGCAAAGATGCCTTGGCAGAAGATAAAAATTGAGGGTTTCGAGTATTTTCTCATTTTTGGACCTTCCAAGCTCGGGTAGTGGTGATTTTTTAGAGGGGTTTCACTAGATTTCAAGAGGTAAGCCACTTTTGATAATTTTTGTTCATTAATATTGAATACCCATTTAATTTCCCACCTAGATTATGTGTTTTGAAGGTGGAATTTGGGAATTTTGGACTAGGCATTGGAGAGTAAGATTTGGGGATTTGAGTGTCAATTTGTAGTCGGAATTGTGTGATTTGGCATGGTTGGACTCGTTATTAAATGGGTGTTCGGATTTCGTAAATTTTGTTGAATTTTGAGACGAGGCCCCGAGTTAACTTTTGGGTTGAGTTTTGACTTTGGTTAAAGAACTTAGCTTTATCATAAGGAATCAGGTCCTATTGTTTGTGTTGATTGTATTTAGTTTATTTGTGGCTAGATTCGAGTCCCTCGGAGCCCATTCGCGAGGCAAGGGCTTGTTGGAGTAGAGATTTATGCGGTTTGAGATAATTAACACTTCTAAACTTGGTTCTGGGGGTATGAATCACTGAAATATGTGTTATGTGGTTGGTTTGAGGTGACACACATGTTAGGTGACGGGCGTGTAGGCATGCACCGTGGTAATTGTGACTCAGTTGTTTCCGTGGTACTGTGTAGGTATCAAACCTTGTTGCTATTCATGAAATCCTAACGTGTTAGAGTAATTGAGCTGCAATCCATGTTAGAAATCATGTTTAGGCTATATGCTTATTCTGTTGGGACCCACCGAGGTTATTTCTACTGTTGAATTATTTTTGAAAATTACAATTATGTACTCAGTCACATCCATCATTTGCATATCATATCTCAGTCTCTGTTGTTATTTACTGTTACATTATGTATCATTGTTTGGGCTGATTGGCATGAGATTTTTGAGCCCGAGAGACTGGAGAGATTGATGACTGTTGTATTAGTAGTTTTGACTATGTTGATACTTAGTAGCTCATGTACTTAGTGACACCCGAATTTTTGGGAGATTTTGTATTTGAGTCGCAGTTAGTTCTTTCGGTAATTTATGAGATTTTCACTGTAAAACTCAATATATCATACTTTTAAATTAAAATAAGTAGTTACGTTGTGATTGTAAGCTTGCCTAGAATTGTGATAGGCACCATCACGACATGTTGAAATTTGGGTCGTGACAAAAAAAGATAACATGATAATAAAGAGGTAACAATTACAATTAGAGTGTGTGTGAATAAATTTATAATGGAGGATATAACACGATGGAACAACTTCAATGTAATCGATATAAGAAACCTAAGAGTCTAAACCGGTCAAATTTCTACAAATAAGGCCGTGTACACACTCGTCATCTTGAGTACACGTCTTTCACATAGTTCAAATAGTACAAACAAACCAATCCCCACGGGGTAGTTCCCCCACACAAAGTTAGATAAGATACTTACCTCAAAAGCCCTCAATCAATACTCAGAATAGCTTTTCCTTTACAATTCACTTCCGCTCGACTCAAGTCTAACCAAAATAGACTAAATAACATCAAATAATGCAAGAGAAATCAATTATAATAATAAAGCTAAGATCTTTGCAAAATTCCTCAAAAGTCAATAAAGTCAACACCAGACTTGCCCTGTCAAAACCCGGGTCTAAGGGTAGATTCTGACTATCCATAATTCCACGAGTATATATATGTGTTTTATTTCAAAATCCAAGTCCAAATCGACCCTCAAAATTCAAATTCTCATTTTTCAAAACATGGAAAAAGTTTCTCAAAATTTAACTTTGATTCTCATAATTTTGATGTTAAATCTCATATATAAACATGTAAAGTAGTTGGATTGATCAAAATCACTTACTCGATGATTGCAGATGAAAACCCCTTTTCAAATCGCCTCAGTTTTTATGTCCAGTCGCAGCTGTCACAAATGTGACCAGGGGTTCGAAAATTCAGGCCTCGCAAATGCGACCCGGGATTCGCAAATCCGAGCGAGGAAATGATCGCAAAAGAGAAAAGCCTCACACTCCTGCTGTCGTCGCAAATGCGGCGATTTGTTTGCAATTGCGAATTACCTACACATCGCAAAAGCGACCTATTGATCACAATTCCGATCACTGCCTAGCCCAAATCCCCATCGCAAAAGCAAACGAAATGTTCGAAAATGCGAACCTAGCAGACCCCCAGCCAATCTCGCAAATGCGATCCATTATCTTGCAAATGCAAGACCTGAAGCAACTGTGCAAAACCAGTAGAACTTAAACTCTATCAAACACTCTGAAACGCGTCCGAAACTCACCCAAGTCCTCAGGGCTTCAAACCAAACATCAATACAAGTCTAGAAATAAAACACGAAGTCACTCGCACGATCAACGCATCAAATTAACATCAGAAACCATGAATCGGACCTCCAAACCACATGAAATCTACAACGAACCTATTCCATGTCTCAAAATAGAAATCCAAACATAGTAGCTATGAAGTAAACCTACGGTCAAACTCCTAAACCTCAAGTTGCCAACTTTTGGCAAAACAATAGAAATCAACCTGCGGACCTCCAAATTTGATTCCAGGCATACGCCCAAGTCCAAAATCACAATACGAACCTATCGGAGACATCAAAACATCGTTCCGGGGTCGTTTTCACAAAAGTTAAACCTCGATCAAGATTTTCAACTTAAGCTTCTAAAGTGAGAATCACTCATCCAAATACATCCCAAAACATTCGAAAATCAAATCTGACCATGCACATAAGTCATACACAATATGAGGCCACTCAAGACCTCGAACAACTTAACGGAACCTCAAGGCTCAAAACGACCGATCGGGTCGGTACATTCTCCCCCTCTTAAACAAATGTTCCTCCTCGAAAGTGCTAAGAGTCTTTCCTAGGCCATCAAATCACTACGTAACTCAGCATACACATACCCATGAGTGAGCCTATATAGGCCCGACAACATCATCACAACTGAAGATTATTCCTTCTACTCATGCCGATAAGCCTTAGAATCAACTTTCCACATCCACTAAGTGCCCCATTATCACGCAACTACTCTATAAAATCCTCAACAAGCAGCAACTGCACATGCATACACCCGCAAGATACAACCACACGACATAACACATTATTCATATGCCTATCACAAAAACTCCGACCACAATAGTCGCCCATTACCAGGCCAGGTACCGACTAATATCCTCATATCGACTAAAACCTTGTTCCAGACCTTCACAATGCTGAAAATAATACAAGAAACATGTGAAACTCATAACTACTCAGCCGATGAACAAGCCATATCGAATGCCACCTGGGCACAAATATCGCAATCCAAACCCAACAAGCATAACCTGAATATGACTAAACATGGAAAGCGAGAATCATATGATAGAACTATAAAACATGCCAAACAAGTACAACTCCCCACCGACACCATACTACGGATCCAATTCACAAGGAAGAAAAAGACACACGTTGTAACCATAATGAATCTTACCCTAACCTAACCTCACCGCGGCACATAGCCCGGTACAAACATATCTATCCACATAGAACACCAGGCTCCCATACTCCACCCGAAATCACAATTAAGATAAACATCTTAAATCTAAAACACTCTGCTAATTCAATCCCGTAAAATCAAAACCACAACATATAACAACTTCACATACCTGTAGAGCACCCAATTCACAAGTCGGGCCAAACCATCCAGAAATCACATCAAAACCTAACGTATTTAACTAATAGAAATTCCACCCAAGCCTCAGAACCCCTGATAGCAACCAAATGAGAATGATAGACACATGCTATCAAAATAGCATCCCCTAACTAGCGCGTACATGAATAAGTAAAAGATTCACTAAACAAAACCATATACTAAGCAAGGTAGGATGAATCTTACTAATAAATGGGACCGGATTGAAGTATCACAATTGCATCTCTATAATCAACCGAAATCATACCTGTAATGACATCATCTGGTGCATCAGCCTCTGTCCAACTAGCAAGAGCATAACAATGGGCTTGGCCTTCCCTTCTAGGACGACCTCTACCCGCCTAACCTCCACTGTTAGCTGGTAGTGCAGGTATACCAACAACAGGAGCTGAATTCATTGCTTGAATAACCCGCTATGACACATCTGTCGGAGTCTAGGACAATCTCTCACCATGTGGCTAGTATCCCCACAACAAAAGCAACCCCTCCGCTGACGTGGCTGTGGAGCTGTCTGGTATGGGTACTCTAGGACCTATGGATATCTGAAGCACCATGTGAAGCCTGAAGTGAAAACTGAACTGGCTGAACCACAAAGCCTCTACCATGACGCACCCCATCCTTTCAGTCCACGAGGCGTCTTGGCCTCCATATACTCTCTCTCCTGGCCCACATACCCTCCAACTTGCAAGCGATCTCTACAACCTGCTGAAATGGAACATCCATCTCCAACTCCTGAGCCATGCAGAAGCGGATACCATAACTCAGCCCCTCAATTTACCTGTGGACTCCCTCTCTAACTATAGAAACCAAAGCAAGTGCGTGACGGGACAACTCACTGAATCTGACGGCGTACTCCAAAACTGCCTTAGTGCTCTGGCGCAACTGCTCGAACTCTGGTGCTCCATCAGCTGACCTACCCTCCTCATAAGCTTGACACCTCTGATATGCTGCTCTAAACAACTGAAACATAGTGAAAACAACTCTGCTAGTCTCCACGATACCCATTGTGCAGAGTATACAGTGGCACTTCTCTAGAAAACCATGCGCATCCTCGGTAGCTAGGTCACTTTAAGTAGGAGGATGATACTTCTTGAACCTCTCAAGTCTCAGCTGCTCCTCCTCTGATGCCCCTGGCCTGACCTCACGCTGAACCGGAATAATAGGTTATGCAGGCATAACACCCAGAACATAATCAATGTGGACCCGCTGTTCTGGAGTATGGGTGGAGGGAGTCTAAGCTCCTCCTCCAATCTGTGAAGTAGCTGGTAGAGCTAGAATCATTCCCGCCTAAGACAATGTACCAAACATGCTAAGGAACTGTGCTAAAGTCTCTTGAAGTCCAGGGGTAGCAACAAGCGCCTTTGGTGCCTGTCCCCCAACTGAAGCTACTAGTGGCTCCTAAGCTGCTGCTCTGGCATGTGCTCTATCTGTAGAACGTGCTCCTCCTCGGCCTCTGCCTCGGCCCCTAGCAACGCTGGCTCTGGGGGCAGCTCCATCTAGAACTGTAGCTCGTGTCCTCACATTTTCTGAGAGAATAGAATGGCAAAGGCTCAAACTCCAAAATCAATAAACTCGCACAATATGAATGAAAGAAGTGAAGTTTCTTAATGGTTCCATAGCCTCTCAAAGATAAGTACAGACGTCTCCGTACCGATCCGCAAGACTCTACTAAACTTGCTTATGGCTTGTAGAATCTTTGAACGTAGAGCTCTGGTACCAGCTTGTTACAACCCGAAATCCCTCATGAGCAGTCGTGATGGCACCTAGTCCCTGTGACTAGGTAAGCCTAACACATAGTTAATCCAACAACCCAAAGTAGGTATGCAACATTCCTAAAACTGGTACTACAAGTCATAATCTCTACCGAGTTCACTGGAAAATCTCAAGGTACAACTATTCTGCAAAAGAAATAAACAGTACAAGTAAAACTTTAGAGGGAGACTCTGATGCCTGCAAATGTGACGTCAGGTATACCTTGAAGTCTCCACAACAATACTCGATTAGTTATCTAATGACCAACACGCTCCAAGGTATGGCTGTGCATTTGGATCGGATATCCGAGAATCCGAACCGATCCACTCTTTTCGGATTTTCGGATTTCAAATTTCAGATATTCAGATAGGATATAGGTTTGGTTTTTTAAAAGTTTGAATAATCGGATCGAATTCGGATTCATATAATTTTAATCCAAACCGATTCGAAATCTGAATTGTATGGACATCTATAAATATTAGATTTACATTATAGCGTTAAGTCCTCTCATTTCGCCTCTCTTTGGACTCTTCTATTCTTAGTTTATATCGAAGTATCTCTCTCTAACATCTCTTGAAATTGCTCTATCCGCTTCTCTTAAGTCTTACCTTTGAGTCTCTCATTCTCAGTCTCTCCTTCCTATCGACGGATAACAACGCCTCTCCCTTATTAGACATTTGTTTGGAATTTTGGTTTATTTTATTTTGCTATGAAACTTTTGTTTTGTCTATTGCTATGAAAGACAATTATTGCCTTTCAATTTATTAGAAAGGTAAATAGCAATTGCCTTAAAAAGTTTAGTACCCGATTAGATTGTTATTAGCCTTAATAAAGCGTACAATCTGATCCAAAAATCTGAAATATTTACCCGATCCAAACTTTAATATCCGATCCGATCCGATCCAATTTAATTCAGATTGGATTTGGATTGCATTATATAAAATCCGAAATCTGAATTTTACAATCCGAAATGTGCTCCGATCCGAGCGGTGTGAAACCTTATTCCGAGGTACCTGGATCTGCACAAAACTGTACATCAAGCTTAGCATGAGTACATCACAGCGGTACCCAGTAAGTATTAAGACTAACCTCGGTGGAGTAGTGTCGAGGAATAATCAAGATACCTACTAGACATAATAACCTATACAAGTATGAATATAAAGCTAAAATGGAACTATATCAATATAAAGCTAAATATGGTAAGAATAACAATACATTACTTGCATATGGAAACTAGACGCAACAATTAGCAACAAGGAGCAAATAGGTAATAATGCCGTAAAGTAAGTAGAATAAAATTTAAGTCCAGTGAAACCAAGTAAGGAAGAACAAGTAACAATGCAATAATCAACCGCTCCTACACAAGGTTTATACAAGAATTTTCCCGAGGTACCACACCTCATAATATCACAGGTCCCAAATTACGAAACTTAATCACTTGGCATCTTGTTCTCACATTACCAGTCACAACCGGACGGACAACTCACGTGCTACACGGACAACTCACGTGCCAATACCCCTAATACCTTATATCTGCACGGACAAATCACGTGCTAATATTAACAATATCTCATATCAGCACGGACAAATCACATGTCAATAGTAATTTATCTCATATCTACACGGACAACTCACATGCCAAAAGTACAATTTACGCATAGAAGGCAGGTATACAAGAATACATGTACATGTAATTCCGAGGCCTGCGAACGCGACAACAGGTATACCTTGAAGTCTGCACAGCAATAATCGATTAGCTAGCTAACGACTAATACGCTTCGAGGTAGGGTTGTGCATTTGGATCTGATATCCGAGAATCCAAATCGATTCACTCTATTCAGATTATCGGATTTTGGATTTCAAATATTCAAATCGGATATGGGTTAGGTTTTTTAAAAGTTTGGATATTTGGATCGAATTCGGATTGATATAATATTAATCCAATCCGATCCGAAATTCGAATTATATGGACATGAATAAATATTAAACTTACATTATAGTGTTAAGTCCTCTCATTTTCTTCGCCTCTCATTTGACTCTTCTTTCTTAGTTTATATCGAAGTATCTCTCTCTAACCTCTCTTCAATTTTTTATGTCCGCTTCTCTTAAGTCTTACCTTTGTGTCTCATTGTTAGTCTCTCCTTCCTATTGAAGGATAACGACGCTTCTCCCTTTTTAGATATTTGTTTAGAATTTGAATTTATTTTATTTTGCTATGAAACTTTTGTTTTGTCTATTGCTATGAAAGACATTTGTTGCCTTTCAATTTAATAGAATGGTAAATATCAATAGCCTTAAAAAGTGTAGTAGCCCATTAGATTGTTAGTAGCCTTAATAAGGCGTACAATCTGATCCGAAAATCTGAAATATTTACCCTATCCAAACTTTAAAATCCGATCCGATCCTATTCAATTTAATTTGGATTGGATTTAGAAGCGTTTTATTGAATCCGAAATCCAATTTACAATTCCAAATGTGCTAAATTCGATCCTATACGACCGACGCACAAGAGGTACCTAGATCTGCACCAAAATGTACAGCAGGCGTAGCATGAGTATACCACAACGGTACCCAGTAAGTATCAAGACTAACCTCAATGGACTAGTGATGAGGAACAATCAAGACACCTACTAGATATAATAACCTGTACAGGTATAAACGTAAAGCTAATAGGGAACAATATTAATATAAAGCTAAACATGGTAAGAATAATAATACAATACTTGGAAATAGAATCTAGAAGCAACAATTAGCAACAAGGAGAAAATAGGTATAACCCCGTAAAGTTTGCAGAATACAGTTTTGGTCCAGTGAAACCAAGTAAGGAAGAACAAGTAACAATCCAATAATCAACCGCTCTCACACAAGGTCTATATATGAATTTCCCCGAGGTAACACACTGCATAATCACAAATCACGGGTCCCAAATTACGAACCCTAATCACTTGGCATCTTGTGCCCACATTATCAATCACAACCGCATGGACAACTCACGTACTGCACGGACGACTCACGTGCCAATATCATTAATACCTTATATCTTCCCGGACAATTTATGTGCTAACAGTAACAATATCTCATATCAGCACGGACAACTCACGTGCCAATAGTAACAATATCTCATATCCACACGGAGAACTCACGTGCCAAAAGTACAATTCACGCACAGAAGGCAGGTATACAATAATACATGTAAGTGATCAACAAACATCAAGGTTCATATTCCTGGACTAATGAAAGCGACTAATTACGGTGTATGCTCGTACAAGTGTACTATCACAGCTTTAGTCAGCAAGTAAGATCAGAGACAACGAATGGCACATTGGTAACAACAACAAAAAAACTTGTAATATGCATGACTCACACAAGATAGGAACACTACCACACAAATATCATCAATGACAATGCCCTAGGTCATCACAAATCATCCCCGACATAGCCCTCCTTGTCTCGCCGCGTGCGTAGCAATAAAGTAAATGCCCGCTTTGTCTCGTCACATGCGCATAAGAAATATCCCACTTTGTCTCTCCACATGCGCAAACCCAACATATATAGTCTTCCTGACACGCTGCACGTGCAAATATCAATATTAATAATAGCACGGACAACTCACATGCGAATGCCCCGGGAATCCTCTCAACAATACCACATAACATAATATAACAACCCGCACCTCATGTGCCCATATACCACCACGTTTCCCCAACAACAATGCCAATACCAAAACCACACATAGCCCAAGGATCAACAACACCGAGTACAATAACAACAACAATAACAAAGGGTACGACAAGTGAATCAACACAAGAATTACAACAATACAATGAAATGAAGAATAAGCTCAATAATGAAATAAAAAACAAGTAATAATGACTTCAAGTAAGAGTAGTTCAACAACAAAAGAGATAACATGTAACATCGACTTCAAATAAGGATAACCAACTGCTGAAGAGATAACATGTAGCGATAACTTCAAATAAGGATAATTAACTATGGAAGAGTAACACGTAGCTGTATCTTCAAATAAGAATAACTCAACTATGAAAGATATAACATGAAAATAAAGAGGCAACGATTACAATTAAAGCATGTATGAGTAAATTTAACAATGGAGGATATAACACGATGGAACAACTTCAATTTAATGGATATAAGAAACCTAAGAGTCTAAACATGTCAAATTTCCACATATAAGGTCGTGTACATACTCGTCACCTCGAGTACACGTCTTTCAAGTACTTCAAATAGTACAAACAAACCAATCCCTATGGGGTAGTTCCTCCACACATAGTTAGGCAAGATACTTACCTCAAAAGCCCTCAATCAATACTCAAGAATAGCTTTTCCCTTACAATTCACTTTCGCTCGACTCAAATCTAACCAAAATCGACTAAATAACATCAAATACTGCAAGAGAAATCAATTCTAATAAATAAAGCTATGATCTTTGCAAATTCCTCAAAAGTCAACACTGGACTTGCCCGGTTAAAATCCAGGTATAAGGGTAGATTCCGACTACCCATATCCCATGAGTTTATATATGTGCTTTATTTCAAAATCCCAGTTCAAATAGACCCTCAAAACTCAAAATCTCATTTTCAAAACATAGACAGAGTTTCTCAAAATTTCACTTTGATTCTCATAATTTTGATGTTAAATCTCATATATAAACATGTAAAGTAGTTAGGATTTGATCAAAATTACATAACCAATGATTGTAGATGATTATCCCTTTTCAAAACCGCCTCATAGCGAGTCTAGGGTTCAAAGATATAAAAATGAGACTAAAATCCTATCCCTCAGCTTTTATGTCCAGGGGTGTCGCAAGTGCGACCTAGGGTTCACAAATGCGAGGAAATGATTAGAAAAGCAATGACCCTCACACCCCTGCTATCGTCGCAAATCCGATGATTTGTTCGCAACTGCGAACTACCAACACATCACAAAAACCACATATTGATCATAATTGCAACCACTGTCTAGCTAGATCCCCATCGTAAAAGTGAAAAAAATGTTCGCAAATACGAACCTAGCAGACCCCTAGTCAATCTCGCAAATGCGATTCATATCTCGCAAATGTGAGACCTGAAGCACCTGTGCAAAACTAGCAGAACTTAAGCTCTATCAAACACTCTGAAACGCGTCCGAAACTCATCCGAGCCCTCGGTGCTCCAAATCAAACATTAACACTAGTCTAAAAACATAACACAAACTCGGTCTCACGATCAAATCATCAAAATAACATCTGAAAACTATTGATGGGACCTCCAAAACACATGAAATGTACAACGAAACTCAAGAACTTCTAGAAACACAACCGCGCGTCAGGTTCCTATCAAATAAACTTGGAATGACGCCAAACATTGCAAACAAGTTCAAAATAACAAAACGAGCCTATTCCAAGTCCCGAAACAGAAATCCAAATACGATAGCTATGAATTAAACCTACGGTAAAACTCCTAAACCTCAAGTTGCCAACTTTCGGCAAAACATCACAAATCAAACTACGGAATTCCGAATATAATTCCAGGCATATGCCCGAGTCCAAAATCATGATACAAACGTATCGAGCCATCAAAACACTGTTCAGGGTCGTTTACAGTATAATAAAACCTCGATCAACATTTTCGACTTAAGCTTCTAAACTGAGAATCACTCATCCAAATGCATCCCTAAAATGAAATCCAACCATACAAACAAGTCATAATACACAATATGAAGCCACTCAAGACCTCGAACCACTTAACAAAACCTCAAGGCTCAAAACGATTGGTCAGGTCGTTACATTCTCCCCCTAAAAAACAAACGTTCATCCTCGATCGTGCCAAGAGTCTTTCCTAAGCCATCAAATAACTGCATAACTCACCATACACATACCCATGGGTGAGCCTACATCACCCTGATCCACATAGGCACTATAACTGTAACGCCCCGACCTCGGGGAGCGCGATCGCACTCAACTAAGATAACCCGGCCGAGCAAGCCTGCTGGATTTCCTTCTACCCAACTCACCAGTAAATAAAGAGAATATAAACATCATTAATTAACACCACGAGGGTTCATGAACAACACTAGCTCCATTACCATTAGGTACTTCATTTATATGTCTCCAAAACGACACATTTCACAACCATAGTTTATAGTGGAAGCATGAGATATAATTACGACATCTTAAGTTTACATTTCTCACACTAATACACAACCCACACTATGTCTACAAAGCCTCTAATATATATAGAAGAGTACAAAGATAGTGCCGGCAATAAGGCTCCGGCTATACCTCAAAACAGAATACACATGGAACAAAAGATGCACAACCCCAGAAAGAAGTGGGGCACACCAAGTTAGCCGAGAGAAGAGTGTACCGCTATCACTGGCCAATGTCTTCCGCTCTGGAACCACTTGCATCCATTAAAAATGCAGCGCCCTTGGCAAAAGAGACGTTAGTACATGTCGAATAATACTAGTGTGAAAACTAAACACCTATTCAAGGACTCGGAAATACAATATGACTTACGATGAGTTATGGTAACAATAGAAGGCTTAATTAGCCGTTAAAGCCATAGAAAATTTGGTAAGAGCTTTCAATAACATTTACAAATTTCAAGTCGAGGATCCTCTATTACTATCTTTACACAGAGCGGCCCCGCCGCCTCACCCTAATGTATGCGGGTGGAGGTACAAGCACAATACCAAGAACTCTACACAATGTGTACGGGTGGAGGTTTACTCACAATCTCACAACACTACACAAAGAGGACCCGCCGCCTCACCCCAATATATGCGGGTGGAGGTGTACTCACAATATTACGACACTACACAAAGCGGACCCGCCACCTCCCTCCAATATATGCGGGTGGAGGTGTACTAATAATATCACAACACCACACAAAGCAGACCCGCCGCCTCACCCCAATATATGCGGGTGGAGGTGTACTCATAATACTACAATTTAGGGTCACAAAACTATAAATATTTTGTACAAAAGAGTTCCCTTTCAAATCAACCATTTGGCACCTTTGGCCTTAGCAGTGTAAGTTCATAAGGTTTCATCATATGAGAAATGAGTGCTAAATCACATTGACTTCATGCAATACCTTCATCCCACAAAGGGTATAACATAATTAAGTCATAGTAGACAATCTTTAACACATGAGTGTTTGGACACGTTATGCAATTTGAGAATTAATTTACTAGCTTGAACATCCCATATCAATAGCGTTTCAAGTTCGAGTACATATGACAGAATTTACCAAGGGTTTAGAAATTCCGATACTAGAAGAAGAGGTTTGCCTTCATACCTCACTTGAGCTTCCTTAAACTCTAAAATGTTCTAAAAATCTTAGCAGCTTCGATCTATTTTAGAAATATACCAAATTGAACCAAAAATTAGGAAGATGATCATTGTTCCAGCTCATTTGAGCATTTTATCAAACACTAGGTGTGCATTAAGGTTCCAAGGTCCTTCCATGGTGGACTGTCTGTCCTTCTGAGGGTGGAATGCAGTACTCAACTCAACCCGTGTGCCTAACTCTCGCTACACTACTCTCCAAAACTATGATATAAACAGTGTACCTCGATCTGTAATGATGGACATCGGCACACCGTGAAGGCAAACAATATCGGGGATATAGATCTCAGCCAACCACTCCAAAGAATAGGTAGTCCCTACTGGAATGAAATGCGCGGACTTAGTAAACCGATCCACAATCACCCAAATAGAATGAAACTTCCTCGAAGTCCGTGGGATCCTAACTACAAAGTCCATGGTGCTAGGTTCCCATTTCCACTCCGGAATCTCAAGCCTCTGAAGCATTCTGCTCGGCCTCTGGTGCTCGTACTTCACCTGCTGACAATGTAGACATTTGGGCTACAAACCCCACTACATCTTTCTTCATCCTCCCCTACCAATAGTGCTGCCTCAAGTCCTGATACATCTTTGCGGCACCCAGATGAATGGAATACCGCGAACTCTGGGCCTCCTCAAGAATCAACTCACGTAGCCCATCTACATTGGGGATACAATTCGGACCCAGTATTCGCAACACCTCATCATCCCCAGTAGTAACCTCCTTGGCATCACCGTGCTGAATCGTGTCCTTTAGGACAAGCAAAAAGGGGTCATCATACTAATGCTCTCTGATGCGATCATATAAGAAAGACCGAGAAACCACACAAGCTAGAATCTGACTAGCTCCGAAACATCTAACATCACGAACTGATTAGCCAAAGCCTGAACATTTGATGCAAGGGATCTCTCACCTACCGGAATAAATGCAAGGCTACCCATACTCACCACCTTTCTACTCAAGGCATCGGTCATCACATTGGCCTTCCAGGGATGATATAGAATGGTAATATCATAGTCCTTTAGCAGTTCCAACCATCTCCGCTGCCACAAATTTAGATTCTTTTTTTTTTGAACAAGTGCTGGAGACTCCGATGATCCATAAATACCTTACAAGACACACCATAGAGATAATGCCTCCAAATCTCCAATGCATGAATGATGGCTGCCAACTCCAAATGATGAACAGGGTAGTTCTTCTAATGGGCTTCAACTCGCGCGAAGTATAAGCAATCACTCTACCCTACAGCATCAAGACATACCCAACACCAATCCGAGATGCATCACAATACACCGTATAAGAACCCGACGTTGAAGACAAAACTAGAACTCAAGTTGTGGTCAAGGCAATCATAAGCTTCTAAAGCTCTCCTCACTCTCATCCAACCACCTAAATGGAGCACCCTTCGGGGTCAACCTGGCCAAAGGAGCTGAAATGGATGAGAAACCCTCCACGAAGCGATGATAATATCCAGCCAAACTGAGAAAACTTCGAATCTTAGTAGCTGAAGACGGTCTGGGCCAACTCTGAACCGCCTCTATCTTCTTTGGATCCACCTTAATCCCCTCACTGGACACCACGTGCCCCAAGAACGCCACCGAACTAATCCAACACTCACACTTAGAGAACTTGGCATGAAGTTTCTCCTCCCTCAACCTCTATAGTCCAATCCTCAAATGATATGCATGCTCCTCGTAGCCACGTGACTACACCAGGATATCATCAATAAATACTATGACAAAAAAATCAAGATATGGCTAGAATACACTGTTCATCAGATGCATGAATGCTGCTGGGGCATTGGTCAGCCCAAAGACATCACAAGGAACTCATAGTGACTATTGTGGGTCCAGAATGCCGTCTTCAGAATATCTGAGTCCCGAATTTTCAACTGGTGGTATCCATACCTCAATTCAATCTTAGAGAACACTCTAGCTCTCTGAAGCTGGTTAAACAAATCATCATTACACGACAAAAGATAGCAACAAAGGATACTTGTTCTTCATTGTGACTTTGTTCAATTGCCTATAGTCGATGCACATCCGCATAGTACCATCTTTCTTCTTCATAAACAGAATCGATGCACCCCAAGGCAACACGCTAGGCCTAATAAACCCCCTATCAAGAAGCTCATGAACGTGCTCTTTCATTTCCTTCAACTCTGCTGGTGCCATATGATACAGAGGAATTGAAATGGGCTGAGTGCCCGGCACTAAGTCAATACCAAAATCAATATCCCTGCCGGGTGGCATGCCCGGCAGGTCTGTAGCAAACACATCCGAAAAGTCTCGCACTACCGGAATAGAATAAATAGTAGGAGTATCAGCAGCAACATCCCTCAGGCCAAATATGACAAACACCCCTTCCCAGTCATCTGTTAGGCCTTCAAATATGAAATTATCCTGTTGGGAACATAATCTAGAGAACCTCTCCACTCGGTCCTCGGAAACCCCGTCATCGCCAATATCACGGTCTTAGCATGATAATCAAGAATATCATGACATGGGGAAAACCAATCCATACCCAGAATCACGTCAAAATCAACCATATTAAGCAATAAGAGATCAACTTTGATCTCCAATACTCTAATGGTCACCACACACGACCAGTACACACGGTCCACAATAATTATATCGCCCAGCGATGTAGATGCCTGAATAGTTGAAACTAAGGACTCATGGGTCATATCCAAATAATGAGTAAAATAGGATGATACATAGGAATAAGCAGAACTAGCGTCAAATAATGTGGAAGCATCCCTGTGGCAAACTGAAACAATACATATGATCATTGCATCTAAAGCAACAACCTCTAGCCTAATATCATAGAATCGAGCCTGACCGCCACCTGATCGGCTCTCCCTCTAGGGAAACCACTAGCTGCCTGAGCCCCACCCCGAGCTGGCTGGGCAGGTGGTGGAGTACTCGGTGCGAAAGTCACATCCTGACCCCTCAGCTCAATTGGACCTCCAAAGCAACAAGAACACTGTCTCCCACATGCCCAAACTCCTTCCACTTGAAGCAACTCCCTACTGGTGGTGGGGACTGAGTCGAACCCCAAGAACCAGAATAACTGCTAGAAGGACCTGGCACAGATGAACCCTGAATCAAGTGAGCACGGGATGAACTCTGAGTTGGGAGAGCACTAAGAGACGACTTACCCAGATGAGCACTGTTGAACCATGGCTATTTGATGCACCACGATGCACCGGACAAGCCATCTAAGTAGGCCTACAAGGACAACCCTGCTATGGTAGGACTACCCCCAGAAGAAACACCGCTGAAACTACCCGAACTATGAGGCCTCTTGGCCTCCCTCTCCTTACGCTCCAGACTACGGACCAACTCTAGCCGCTTAGCAATATTAACAACCTCGTCGAAAAAGGCATCTAATGCAATCTTCCCAGTCATAACAAAGCACAGTTAATAGCTAAGGCTTTCAATGAACCTCCCAATCCTCTCCCTCTCTGTTGGAACCAACCAGATCACGTGACGAGACAACTTTGAAAATCTCATCTCGTACTGGGTCATGGACGTACCCTCCTGGCATAGCTACTCAAACTGAACTCCTCTTTCCGAGTCGGTGACACAAACTTCTCCAAGAAGAGAATAGATGAACTCGTGCCATAAAAGTGGTGTAACACCAGCTGGCCCACTTCGCTCGTAGGCCTCCCACCATCTGAAGGCTGCCCCCGTCAGCCGAAAGTAGTAAATGAGTCCCCACTAGTCTCCAGATTACCCGTCCTGCGAGGAATCCGCTGGCACCTATCCAAGAAGCACTGAGCATACTCTCACTCAACTCCACTGAATGGTGGAGGCTAGAGCCTTCCAAACCTCTCTAGTCTCTTATGCTCTTCATCACTCATAATAGGACCCACCTGGGCCTGAGCAACTACTACCGGCTGGGCTGGTAGTACCCTTGTATCTGAAGTCCCTTCCCCACCTGCTCTGGAGTATGGGCGGTAGGAGTCTGAGTGGCTCCCCCGGCCTGAGAAGTGGCTGGCGCAGCCGGAACTAAAACAGCCTAAGCAAGGCTAGTGCACTCAGTCAATATCTGGGCCAGAGCCTCCTGAAGGCTTGGAATCACAATGGGCACATCTTGTGCCTAAGCTAGTCCCACCGGCTCAACCACATCTGGAATCTTCTCCTGAGCTGGAGCAGCTGGTGGGTCTAGGGGAGCTGCTCTAGTTGCTGTACGAGCTGCACCTCAGCCTCTACTGCAGCCCCGGCCTCTCGTGGCCCTAGCTGGTGGTACTAATGGCCGTCTGCCCTATCCGGTAGCACGTGTCCTTACCATCTGTGAGAGAATAGAATAACATAAGTTTAGTTTCTGGAATCAACAAATTCGCATGACAAGAATACAAGAAAGTGAAGTTTTCCAAATCTTTCGGTAGCCTCTCGAAGATAAATACAGACATCCCCGTACTGATCCGCAAGACTTTACTAAACCTGCTTAGGACTCGTGAGACCTATGTAACTTAGGTTCTGATACCAACTTATCATGACCCAAATCTCACATGTTGTGATGCGGCCTATCACAATAATAAAATAAGCTTAAGAGTAAAATCTCATAAATAACCGATAAGAAAATACCGTGACTCAGTACAAAATCCCCCAAAATCTGGGTGGCACTAAATACATGAGCATCTAAATGACATCATAGTCTGACTGCTAAAACACTGTCTAGGAAGATAGAATAGCACAAATAACTGAAAAAGAAGGAGAGTCAAGGTCTGCAAACACACACGAAGTGCAGAGTGTAGTATGAATACAAACGACCCAATATACTCAATAAGTAACAATACTAACCTTGGGACGAAAGTAGTGACGAACTCAACAGGTACACTCCAAATACAGAATTCAACAGTACAGAAATGTAGACATGTTTCCAAATTTAACAGTTTAAGTTCAATACGGATAAAATATGCCAAGTGTGACTGAAATGAGGAATGATACATCACTATATCTACATGTTAATTATGCATGCCAGCTGTAATGCAACACGATGATAAAATTATATGCATGCTCTCGGAGCAT
Source organism: Nicotiana obtusifolia (assembly GCA_002018475.1). NCBI lineage: Eukaryota > Viridiplantae > Streptophyta > Magnoliopsida > Solanales > Solanaceae > Nicotiana > Nicotiana obtusifolia. The sequence continues at coordinate 24,815 of MCJB01050466.1, forward strand.
CAATTCACTCAGTTCTTTTAATCGCTCGGCACTCGCATTCAGAACTCGTATTCAGTAGGTACTTGCGCTCACTACTGGCAAGTCAGACTCTGGAGGGGCAGATCCTGCCCAGGCACTAAAATAAGCCAATCATGGCATGAATCAATAAAGCCTGCTGCGGCGTGCTGCCTGATCCCATAAATATCACTCACAATCAGGCCCTCAGCCTAACTCAGTCAACAATCTCTCCAGTCTTTCGGGCTCACAATTATCATGACAATCGGCCCATACAATGATGATATAACGTATTAATAAATGGCGACAAAGACTAAGATATGATACGCAAATGATAAATGTCGCTAAGTACATAATTGCAAAGTAAGCAAGTAATTCAACAGCAACACGACCTCCGTGGGTTCCAACAGTACCAGCATATAGCCTAAGCATGATTTCTAACATGAATCAAAACTCAATTTCTCTAACACATGGAGAATACGTGGAAAATAACAAGTTTATATGACTACACAGTCCACAGAATCGACCGAGTCATAATTTTTACGGTGTATTTCCACACACCCATCACCTAGCATGTAAGTCACCTCAACACCAACCACATAACATGTAATTCAGGGATTCATACCCCTAGGACCAACTTTAGAAGTGTTACTTACCTCAAACCGTGCAAATCTCTACTCCAATAAGCCCTTGCCTCGCGAATTGGCCTCCGAACTACTCGAATCTAGCCATAAACAACTCGCTAAAATCAAAACAAGATATAAGAATCAATTCGATATGATAAAGCTTAGTTCTTTAACAAAAGTCAAGAAGTCAACTCAAAAAGTCAACCATGGGCCCACGTCTTGAAATCCGACAAAATTAAAAAAATCCGAATAGCCATTCACCCATCAGTCCAACCATACCAAAATTACTTAATTTCGCTCACAGCTCGACCTTCAAATCCTCAAATTAAAGCCTATGAAGTTTCTATAAGTTTCCCCAATTTTCCAACCCAAAACACTAGTTAAATGATAAAAACAACGATAGATTCATGTACATTAACCCCATAGAGTTAGAATCACTTACCTCAATCAATTCCTTGAAAATCCTTCCAAGAATCGCCTTAATCCAAGATCCCAAAGCCAATTATGAAATTTTACTCTAACCCTCGTTTTCGAAATCTTATATTCTGCCAAGATGACCTTCTTCGCGATCGCGGAAAGTGCCTCGTGTTCGCGAAGCGCAAAACTCAACTGCCCAAAATTCCTCTTATGCGAACGAAAAGGCTCCCTCGCAAGCGCGATGCTTAACAGAGCTTTTCCTACGGGTACGCGTCCCCCTGACCACGAACGTGAAGACTTAAGATCTGGTGCCCAAGCCGGCCTCATCCTTCTACGCGAAGATGAGCTCCCTCTAGCAATCGCGATACACAATTACCCCAGACCTTCGAGAGCGCGGTGCTCTCTTCGTGAACGAGATATAAAATCTTCACCTTCCTCCCAGGTACTCTTTGCGAACGTGAGACCTTTCTCGTGACACGTGTAAGGGAACCAACAACAGAAAAATCAGCAGTTCTTCAAGGTTCAAAATGCGTCGAACAAGATCCGAATAATACTCGAGGTCCCAGGGACCTCAACCAAATATACCAATAAGTCTTAAAACATCATATGAGTTCGCTCGAAGTGTCAAAACACATCAAACAACACTAAAACCACGAATCGCGCATCAATTCAAGCCTAATGAACTTATGAACTTCTAACTTTCAAAACTAATGTCGAAACATATCAAACCAACTTCGACTAACCTCAAATTTTGCACACAAGTCATAAATGACACAACTGACCTATTCCAACTTCCGGAACCAAAATCGGAGTCCGTTAACCACAAACGGTCAAACTTCTCAACTCTCCAAACTTCTATTTTTTAAATTTTTGCCATTTCAAGCCAAAATTACCTACGGGCCTCTAAATCAATATCCGGACACACTCCTTAGTCCAAAATCAAGATACAGAGTTATCACAATCACTCCATTCCGGAGCCATTTACACATAAGTCAACATCCGATCAACTCTTTCAACTTAGGTTTCCAACCCTGGACTAAGTGTCCCAACTCATTCCAAAATATCCCTAGAACCAAACCAACCATCCCGACAAGTTACATAACAACAAACAAACACAAAATATGCATTAAATGGGGGAACAAGGATGCAACACTCAAAACGACCGGCCGGGTTGTTACACATATCCACACGGACAACTCACGTGCCAAAAGTACAACTCACGCACAGAAGGCAGGTATACAAGAATACAAGTAAATGATAAAAAAACATCAAGGTTCATATTGCCGGACTGAAGTATATGTGTTTTGTTTCAAAATCCGAGTCCAAATCGACCCTCAAAACTGAAATTCTTATTTTTCGAAACGTAGACAAAGTTTCTCAAAACTTCACTTTGATTCTCATAATTTTGATGTTAAATCTCATATATAAACATGTAAAGTAGTTGGAAATTGATCAAAATTACTAAATCGATGATTGCAGATGATAATCCCTCTTCAAAATCGCCTCCTACCGAGTCTAGGGTTCAAAGACATAAAAATAAGACTGAAATTCCATCCCGCAGCTTTATGTCTAGTCGTAGGTGTCGCAAGTGCGACCTGGCATTCGCAAATGCGAGCCCCGCAAACACGAGGAAATGATCACAAAAGCCAAGACCCTCACACCCCTGCTATTGTCGCAATAGGGATGATTTGTTCACAATTGCGAACTACGTACACATTGCAAAAACCACCTATTGATCACAATTGCGATCACTGCCTAGCCCAGATTCCCATCGCAAAAGCGAACAAAATGTTCACAAATGTGAACCCAACAGACCCCTAGCCAATCTTGCAAATGCAAGACCTGAAGCATCTTTGCAGATCAAACAAAACTTAAACTCTATCAAACACTCTGAAACGGTCCGAAACTCACCAGAGCCCTCGGGGCTTCAAACCAAACATCAACACAAGTCTAAAAACATAACACAAACTCTCTCGCAAGACCAAATCATCAAATTAACATCCGAAACCATAAATCGGACCTTTAAAACACATGAAATCTACAATGAAACTCAAGAACTTCTAAGAACACAATCGCGCGCCTGATTCCTGTCAAATCAACTCGAAATGATTCCAAACTTACAAAAAGTTCAAAATAACAAAACAGACCTATTCCAAGTCCCGAAACAGAAATCCAAACACGATAGCTATGAAGTCAACTTACGATCAAACTCCTAAACCTCAAGTTGCCAACTTTTAGTAAAACAACATAAATCAACATACAGACCTCCGAATTCAATTTTGGGCATACACCCAAGTTCAAAATCACGATTTGAACATATTAGAGTCATCAAAACACCATCCTGTGATCGTTTTCATAAAAGTCAAACCTCGGTCAACATTTTCAACTTAAGCTTATAAAATAAGAATCACTCATCCAAATACATCCTGAAACATCCGAAAATCAAATCCGAACATGTACACAACTCAAGAACTCGAATCACTTAACGGTACCTCAAGGCTCAAAATGACCGGTCGGGTCGTTACAGTCACGTGCCATATATGGTGAGATTTTCTTGTGTAATCCATGTTATTACGTTCGTGTCTAGAACTTTCCCGACATATGAATTGAAGAGAAATCCTAGGTGCTGCTCGGTTTGAAAAATGATTTTAGGCCTTCTTTGATTCTTTTTGAGCTTAATGCTTATCACAAATAAAATCATCCCTAATTAGCCTTTGAGCCTATATACTGTTATTTGGCACCCACATACAAGCCTATACATTTTCATTACTTAATTGACATTATTTAGATCTTTTTACCTCTTAAGGAACATAACTTTTAAAACGAGCGGTTCAAGTAGAAGTGAATAGGTAAGAAGTGGCTTTCTGTTAGAGAGTGATCGAGAGAAATTTTCAGTTGGGTAGAAAGAAGTAAGAAGGGAACTTGGGATGGCTTTTGAGTGGACCAATAAAAGGAAGAAAGGTGCACTTGTGTTATAAGAAATACACTGCTAGTGAGGAATGTAATGTACAAAGGAAATAATTCATAGAAAAAGAGAAGAGTAAAGAAAAAAATCTAAAATGAAAGAAAAATATAGAAGTAGAAATAATACATCATGTCCTTACTAGTGAGTGTGAATCAATGTAGTGTTTAAAGTATGATGGAACGTTTTTGGGGGTTATCTTGTACTTGTAATTGAAGTTGATGACATACTCGCTTAAAGTTGATTATGTAATGTGTTAAAGTGCTTAGGATGGTTAGTCATTATTCCTAAATATACCATACCCGTCCTTTAGTCCACATCGCAGCCATGATAAAGTCCTAATTGATTTTTGACTAAGCGAGCCTACATTAGTGGAGGTTTACATGTCACGACCCAAAATTCCAACCTCGGGTCATGATGGCGCCTAGCATAGCAAGCCAAAATTATCACAACAACTAAAGCAGATTAATAATAAAACATACACTAATAATAATAAAAGGGTGAAAAAGTATAAACATATAATAGATGTGCAACCAATTCTTTCTAAAACAATCCCCTGAATCTGGTGTCACAAGTGCATGAGCCACTAATAATACTAAACACAAGTCTGAAATTAATAATACAATATTGTCCGGTACAATAAACATTAGATAAAGATATGATGGGGACTTCAGGATCTGCGATTGCCAAAGAGCACTACCTCAAGTCTCCTGAAGAGCAATCACCTCTGAAAACTGTGGGGACCAATACCGAGATCTACAAAAGAAGTGTAGAAGTGTAGTATGAGTACAACTGACCCCATGTACTTAGTATGTATCAAGCCTAACCTTGACAAAGTAGTAACGAGACTATGACAAGACACTCACTATAAACCTGAATGAGTAATAAGAAGAGAAACAACAACAATATAGGGATACAGATAATTACATAGCAAGCGGAATAAAAAAAAACAGATAACAGAGGGCCCCAGAATAACATCATACCACCATCTTATAACACAACACGGTAATGGAGCATAACAACAAGAATAACTGCATAACATATGTTGCTCCCAAATGCACACACAAATATACGTGATCAATAAGTAATATAATGATGATTAGAGTGTCGAACCCACAGAGACTTGTGTTAACTACCTACTAATTACAATTCAAGTCGTTAAGCAGTCAAGTCGATTAAGGTTGAGTTGCGTTACAAATAGCTAAGAAGATAAATTAACAATTAACTTAATTAGCTAGCAGAAAGTTGGTTGTGTTGAGAATTTAATAGAGATAAACATTACAGGGTTGTGATCGATTCACCAATCCTATTGTGTTCTAGCTAACTCTCCTTTTCATACAATTCACTTATGGTTGCTAATTAATGGTGTAAAAAGTACTCGTAGTATTCTCCCAAATTACTACCCGCCTGCACAAAATAGATTAACACCTATATTCCTATGAAATTATTCTATCAAGAACGCATTAAGATCGCGATATTCAATTGAGCATGGTGATTAGGTATATTCATATCCTAATCAAAAATCCGCCGCCCCTTTGGAATTAAGATCATGCCCTCTTCAATTCTTCTCTAATCTAACCGTAGCTTTCCCAAGCATAAGTCAGGTAGTTGATAGAACTTGACCGTTGGCCAGACAATCAAGCAATTAAACATAGAATTGAAGGGACCATGTAATAGCGAATTAAAATCAAGGAGAAGTTTATGTCAAACAACAATATTCATAGCTAAATCACAACCCCAGAACAAATGGGTCTTATCTACTCATGATAGTATTAACAATTTCACAAGTGTTTGAATTGTTTTAAATACTAAGAATAATGAAGAAAACTAGTAATCCTTGCTCCTGAATGTTCGTGCTTATATTTTGCTCTCAAAGTGGCGTCTCCCCTCCAAATTAAGTTTAGAACTCCTTTTATATGAGTTGGGGTTGTATAGGGCCGTCAAAACCAAGTCACGCGCGAAATAAGAGTAGACCCGCTTCAACATCTAAGGCAGCACGATGTGCTAACACTAAGCTAGGCTGAAAGCCACAAAATTTCAGATTTGCCTTCTGCATCCAAGGTAGCACGTCGCGCTAGCCTGGGTGCTAGCTGACACTTTTTTCTCTTTTCTTCCCTTTTTGCTCCAACCATGCTCTTTCATTCCACATTTCTTTCAGGTGACTCCTACACATAAAAATACCACGAATTAGCGTAAATCATTACAATACACATATAAATCCATGAAATTTGAGTAAAATATGAGGCGACATGCATAGAAATACATATACTTTAAGCCGAATATCAACACCCACACTTAGACTCTTGCTCGCCCTAGAGCAATGTAACTCCTTACTACACTCCAACACCTTCACATAACAATTACGTAGGAACAACTCACCTTCAATCATGCACTCTACCTTGTCTATGGTTGATACAGGCAATTAAGCATAAGCATACAAAATTCACACTCTTCCCATTCTCAACATGCCAAAGTATAAACATTCCAATTCAAACAATTTAAACAGCCTACCCATAACCACCTCGTCCCAAAATTCGACTCGTTACCACTAAGCATCCTCAACTCACTCACTCACCCAACAAGAGAAGTTAACAACATTACCTATCAGTCATGAGACAATGTGCCTTCACCAATAAACAAGAGAGTGAATATAAAGGTAGTCCACACATGTAAGTATGACTTTGAACATAATTTAAGGACATGACACAATTGAATAAAAATCACTCACTCTCGTAAAGAAATTAATGTGTACCCTGTGGTCGTACCATAGGCTGCCCATAGTGTATATCTCTAATAATCTAAGCTAGCCAAATCTAGGATCAATTAAGACTTTCCGGATTGTATTGTAGGCTAAGGAACGGGTAGGATAAATTTTGATATCAGTGACTAACCCTCCTAAGCCCTTTAATACACTACTTACAACTTTCAAACTCATGTTCTTCTTAACCAATTTACCTTGCCACAAAATAATACACAACTTAGTCCTTTTTGTTTAAGCACTTATATATCTCCACCAGCACGAATTAAGAAGATTGGGAGGTGTGTTTTTCCTTTTTTGGTATATCAGCATTTTTTCACAATTTCTTCCTTTTATATATTTTTCTTTTTTCTCTCTTTCTTTCTAACACACTTTTCACATTAAAAGTCTCTGCTAGTGGTCTTTCATAATATTAGTGCACCCTTGGGTCCTTCCAGGGTCCCACTAAAAGCTACTTTCCAAGATCTCACCTTACGTATTTTAGTAACTAAGTGCCTTGAGAGATAAAGGTTCAACTAAGCTTAAGTCAAGAACGAAAATGGGGATACGGCTTGTAATGTGGATGCCATAGAAAAAGGTTACATGCTCAAATGGACTAACAACATAAATTTTTATTTGTAATTGGCAAGTAAATCCATGATCAAGCAAAGAAATGCCTAAGCCATCTCCTAGACTAGCACAATTTAATGATTTCGCCTTGATTAACATATGGGGCAAGTTCTATACTACACCGGATGGCATAGAAATCCTCACACGCACACATTGCATATAACTCAATCAAGACGACTCTGTTCAACTCTCAAGTCAACGCAAGTAAACACATAATTAAGACTTTTTGAGTAGCAAGGCACTGGATATCATACGAGCCAGGAAACTAAGAAGAGGCGTCACAAAGAAAGCTATTCATTTTTAATTGAGGCATCAAATTTCTAACCAAATACAATAGGAAGATAGAATGCATGCCATAGCCTAAATGTGCCAGCATCAAATATGTTAAAAAGTATCTAGAGCAACTTAATTTTCACTTCCTATCCTACTCTTACAAAGATAAAAATACCCGGTTCAAATTACACCTATTGGAAAAAAATCGGTGCCTAAAGAAATATCAAGGGAATTACTACCTAACTATCATTAGTAAATACAAAAGAAAATCTTTTTGGTATTTTTATTTTTAATCGGACCTTAGTCCCCCAAGAGAGCTATCCAAGAGATCTATAGTCGGGAACAGTCCAAACTTTTCTGATTTTGTTTTTTAAAATTTTCATTTTTCTTTCTTTTCCTTATTTTTCTACTAACTCTAACACTTGACTAATACTAATCTACAAAGTATGACTACTAAAACAAAACAAAAAAGAACTACAAATTATTCACAAATTCAGTATACAGAAAGTTATTCCCCCACCTCACACTTAAAGCATGCATAGTTTTTGAGGCATAATAAAATAGTAAAAAAAAGATAGGGCGGAAAGAAAAACTCACTGCCAATCCGATTCCTCTGGGTCATATTCAGACCACTCACTCTCAGATTGCACATCGGCCGAAGCTTCGGCCTGATTCTCAACCACAACAAGCGGTGCTAAAGCCAGCGGCCCAACAACCTCATCATCAGCATTCCCTTCGGCATTTGAATCATCAATCAGGTTCTCATCTTCCAACGGGCAAATGGAACTTCCAAGCGTGATCCCCAACATCTTCTTTGTTGCACCAAAAAGCGGGTATTTAATGTTCAGCTACGTTCTCTCCTTATCTGTCACTCCAACCTGGTACATCATCAAGTTGAGCGACCCATAGATGTACCTATTAAGCTGCGTCTCCTTGTGCTCATTCTTAGTTGTCGTGCTCAGCTTGGTAGTGGTATTCAGCAGTGTCGTGATGTCCATAAAACTCATAGGAGCTTCCTCCACTTCACCGTACCTTGGGTACTCGGGTACTGCAAGAGATAACATGTATTTGGTTAGAAGGTTGCCATAGAATACCTCTTTATCTTTCGTCGGAACCGAGTGCGAGATATCTCTCCAAGCATAATCTTACCAATATTGACTGGCCTCCTCATTAGCTGATGCACGCACTATCTATACAAGAACGACTCATTCCACTACTAAAAGTTCACATCATGCAGGATCCTATTCGTGGCCTCAAACTACTTTTCATGAGGGAGAACTCCACTTACAAGGTTTACGGGGCACGATCATGTGTGATGGCAAGAAGTCTTTAGAAGAAAAATAAAAGAAGTATCGTCTATTTTGGGAGAAGGATTAATTCACTCTTAGTATTGTTTTAATTTATGTATATGAGTTTTGGGTCGGATCAGGCTATTCCTCTTTTAATTGGTTTATTATTTATTGGATTGGAAAAAAATAAAAATAAAAAGGTGAAGTTAGAAAATATTACCGGAACATTGTGTTTTTCGGTCACTATAATTTTTGTGTGGGTTAGTACTTTGTGTGAGAAAATATAATTATATAACTTTGGTAAAAAAAAGAAAAACATACTTATTAATCATTTGTGAAATTTATCCTTTCTATTTCAGATCCATAATATTTAAAAAAGCATAAAAAAGTATAAGTTTTGTAACCCATACCTCTAACAACAAGATTAAATTATGAATAATGTTTCGAAGAGGGGTGAATAAGGTTGTGGCCCACGGTGGGCCTGGCCCGAGACCGGCACGGGCCCGCGGTCCCAATGGGCCTAACGGGCCTAGTGGTCCGGTCCCCCGTGGGCCTGGGCTTTTAACGGGTAAGGCCCGTCACGGGCCGGGTAGGACAAAAGGCCCGGCAGGCCCAGGACCGCCAGGCGGGCCTGGTCCGGGCCCAACGGTAAAATTTTTTTTAAAATTTTTTTTTTTTAAAAATAGCCAACGGCCAAATTTTTAAAATCTAGCCGTTAGAGCCTCAATTTGACCGTTTGAGCTTCAGAAAATAGCCATTTTGGCCCCCAAACTTTAATTTAACCCCAAACTTTTTATAAATACACTTTTTACCTATTCCCACCTATAAATACTCCCCCATTCTTTCATTTTTAACTCACAAAAATGGGCGCAGGTAATCCGGTTATAACTAGTGAAGGTTCAAACTTAGTCCAACCCGAAATTAATACTGTTACTGGTGAAATTTTATACTACGATCCAAACAGGGATCATGAAGAACTAGCAAAAATGGTAACAATTATGTGCTTACCATATAGCTTTCCTTCTAACCCCCATTTTATACAATATATTAGGAAATTTATAATCCTACATATAAAGGATGGCCTCGTGCTACCGTGAAGGCCGACATTTACAAATATAAGTATGAATACGAACAATATTTGCGATATCTATTTACCCATATAGATTGTCGCATTGCAATTACTACAGACATAGGTAGAAGTGCCAATGACTGTGACTATTTAACCGTTACCAGTCATTGGATAGACGAGGACTGGATAATGCAAAAACGCATTATCGCATATAGAATAATTAACTCACGCCACACTGGTAAATTTATAGCTAGCACGGTAACAGACATTTGTAGATATTTTTGCACTACAGATAAAATAATGTTTGTTACCATGGATAACGCGTCTAGTAACACCCACGCAATAACCATGCTTAAAACTACTCTAAATCCCTCATTTTCTAATATTTTTCATATTAGGTGCATTTGTCACATTTATCATTTAATTGTCGGGGACGGAATGAGCTTGTTAAACTTAGAAATTGAAAAGGTAAAAATGGCTCTTAACTGGTTATTCTACTCAAACCGTAGAAGTAGACTTAGGGAATATTTTAAAAAATGTGATGAATGTGGCCTTAGGGAAAGAAAGGTTCCTAAACCTTGTCCTACTAGATGGAACTACATGTACGAAAGTCTAGTAGTTGCATATGAATATAGACACCCAATTACCGCAACCTACAATGCTCGTGTAGGTGGCGGTGACATTTATCAAGACCACGAACACCTAAATAATCAAGATTGGGGTAATGTTAAAATACTTATAGATTTTTTAGAAGTATTTTCAGTAGCAACTAACGACTTATCTGGCCAATATTATCCTACAATTTCTAACTGTTTAGTTTATATTGTTGCACTTGCAAATTTATTTGATCAATTTTCTGAGGGTGGTGGCCTTTATCAAGCTGCCATTGATTGTATGAAAGAAAAATTTAAAAAATATTTTTTTCCTATCCCCCCTATTTATGGCGTTGCCGCCCTACTAAACCCTACCATGAAATTAGGAGGTCCCCAATTTTGGTATACAAAAATTTATACCTCTTTGTCACTTTCGCCTGAGGAATTTGCTTCACTTGAAGATGCAAAAGCCTCAATTCAAATAAATGCACAGACAATTTGTAGTGCATATCAAGTTGCCTTAGATCATGCTAGACCCAATATTCCAACTCCTACTTCGTCCACTTCACGACCAGGTAAAAGAACTGCGGGCATAAAGGCCCTAAGTGCTTGGACGGAGTTCAGGGGTTCCCAAGGTGAGAATATTGGTGATAGTTCACAACTAAATGAGCTTCAAGTTTATTTGTCGCAGGGACTTGAATCAGAGAATCCCGACGGCTCCTTCGACGTTTTGGAATGGTGGAAGGACAAAAAAAAACACTATCCGATTCTTTCAAGGATGGCTCGAGATATATTAACCATTCAAGCTTCAACGGTGGCATCAGAGAGCGCTTTCAGTCAAGCGAGACTTCAACTCGGTGATCATAGAGCGTCCATGAGGGATAGCTTGGAAAAGGCAGTACTCTTCCGAGATTGGATCCGTTCGGAAAGAAGAAATTTCGGACTTGCAGAATCACGACCGGATGTCGACGAAGCTTATGAAAAAATGCTATCAGAACTTGAGCAAGATGCGTCTTCGCCCGGAAGCGGTGATGAACAAGCCTCTGTTCCATCGCCTCCAACGCAAGTTCCTCCGGACCTTGAAGGATTTATGAGATTTGTTAGGGATAATACTTAGAGTAATATGTAACTTTCTTAGTTTTTTTTCCTTTTAATGGTGGTATTAGTACCTTGTTGTGCTCATTCCATTGGGGGAGGAAGACTAAGAAAGATAATTATTTACTTTATTATGTAACTTGTATTTTGGCACATCTTTCTTATTTTTTTTTCCTTTTAATGGTGGTATTAGTACCTTGTTGTGCTCATTCCATTGGGGGAAGGAAGACTAAGAAAGATATTGTCATTTTTTGTTAATGTCATAATAATAAAAATTATAAGACATTCTCTTGAATATTTCTTTGCAATTTATTTTGTCTTTAAATATGATATGGTATATATATATTATAATACATATAAACTATATATATATACATATATATATACATAATATAATTATAAATATATATATATATTATATATATACAATATATACAAAATATATATACAATATATACAAGGCTTATATTAGACTTATATATATATAATACATATATAAACAATAAACTATATATATAAACTATAAACTATATATATATACATATATATAAGGTAATATATTGTATATATAGTTTATATCTATATATATATATATATATATATATATATATATATATATATATAAGTCTAATATAAGCCTTGTATATATTGTATATATATTTTGTATATATTNACAATAAACTATATATATAAACTATAAACTATATATATACATATATATATATATATGGAAATATATTTAATATATAGTTTTTATATATATATATATATATATGTATATATATACATTATATACAACGCATATATAAAGCAATATATAGGCAATATATTACAACACATATATACAATATATACAAGACTTATATAGGCAATATATTTATATATGTTTAATTGCAATATATACATATATAAACAATAAACTATATATATAAACTATAAACTATATATATACATATATATATGGCAATATATTGAATATATAGTTTATATCTATCTATATATATATACACACACATATATATATATGTCTAATACATATACATAGTTTATATGTATATATATACAATATAGACAACATATATATACAATATATACAAGACTTATATAGGCAATATATTTATATATGTCTAATTGCAATATATATATATTTATAAACAATAAACTATATATATAAACTATAAACTATATATATACATATATATATATGGCAATATATTTAATATATAGTTTATATCTATATATATATATATATATATATATGTATATATATACATTATATACAACACATATATAAAGCAATATATATGTGGTTTATGTGTATTATATATATATATATATACATATATAAACAATAAACTAAATATATATATATATACATATATATATATGTCTAATACATATACATAGTTTATATGTATATATATACAATATATACAACATATATATATATACAATATATATATGACTTATATAGGCAATATATTTATATATACATATTATATATATACAATATATACAATATATACAACATATAAAGCAATATATATATATATGTATATATATACAATATATACAACATATATATACAATATATACAAGACTTATATAGGCAATATATTTATATGTGTCTAATTGCAATATATATATATTTATAAACAATAAACTATATATATAAACTATAAACTATATATATACATATATATATGGTAATATATTTAATATATAGTTTATATCTATCTATATATATATGTATATATATACATTATATACAACACATATATAAAGCAATATATATGTAGTTTATGTGTATTATATATATATATATACATATATAAACAATAAACTATATATATATATATATGTATATATATACATTATATACAACACTTATATAAAGCAATATATATATATATGTCTAATACATATACATAGTTTATATGTATATATATACAATATATACAACATATATATACAATATATACAAGACTTATATAGGCAATATATTTATATATGTCTAATTGCAATCTATATTAGTATATGCATATATAGTTTACAAGAAATTTCCGTTGATTAAAATATATATATATATATATATAGGAACCGTTAGGCTCGTTTGGGCCCGCGGGCCCGGCCCATTTAGCCCGGGCCCATGTGGGCTTAGGCTCGTAGCGGGCCGGTCCCTACCCACAGGACCGCCAGGCCCGCCTAAAGCCCAGGCCCGCCAGGCCCATTAGGCCCAGGCCCGCCGTGGGCCACAACCTTAGGGGTGAATAAGATGGCATTGAAAATAATATTTGTCATGTAGCTGGAAAAGTAATTTCCACCTGATCAACCAAACATTAAGGTATTTTTTGAAAAAATATTTTATACTGACCAGCCAAACACTATGAAACAAGTACAAGAGTTATCTGAAAAGCTTTTACAATATTGAAAGAAAATTTTACCAAGAAACGTTACCAAATTTGTTATAACACCAAAATCCTATAAATTTTAATTTTCACAAAAAAATATTATTCTCTCATACCTAAATGATGTTGAGTTTACTTGTCTCTTATTGTCTACCTCAAAATAATAAAGGTCCAAGAACTTTGAGCCCAACTATATGTTTGTGTTCTTCAAATCTAAGCTCTTTTTTTGTTTTTCTTTATAGTAAAGAATCAAATAAATATTTCAAGTTGAGTTTTGTATATTTTAAAAGTGAACTTTATTTTTGATAGTTATATAAATTCAAAATTGGACTTTGTGTTCTCTCTCTACTTGGAAAGGTTATTAAATACGACTAATATATAATTTAAAAATAAGTTAATCCACTAATAATGGCTCGCATTTTCATACCAGAGAAATCTTCGAATATCACAAATGCAATTCGAAATGTGTTGGTTAATAACTTACAATAGAGTATGTAATATTCTGACCTTATTCTGTCTATATTATCGAGTTGGATTGAAATATTGTTAGTTTGAGTGTCCCATTTCTTAAACAACTTGGTTTTTACCGTGTTTCTTAAACATAGCGATTTTTATGTAGAAAACTACCCGGTTCAAAAGGTGCAAAAACTATGACTTACTGCATAGGATTTTCAACTTCAACTCCACTAGAACAATGAGCCAAAATGTATCAATTACAAGATTGTAATTTAATACTCTCCAATACTCCTACTACGACTATTTGATTTATAAGTTACTCTAACTTGTAAGCAAAAACTCACTTCAACTCACTAATTGTTTGTGACACTTTGATTACAACTCAATTTCCTAAAACACATTAACTAGACTGACTCAAGAAGAACACAACACTGGTACTCTGCTAGAGTGTACAAAATGCAGTTCTTTAGTTGATGTGTGAAAGGATATCCTCAGAAGTTCAAATTGATAGTATTTAAACGCATGGACTCCAAGATCTTCTAGGAGTCCAATGCAAAGTAAGCTTCTCGTTTGATGGGACTTCTATTGTTCCAAGGACTCCACAAGTTTTGGGACTCCTGTCTTTTACTGATTTATTCGTATCTTCTTGAGAAAAAATCTTTGTTATGTGTAACAGCCTTCTTCCACCAAACTCGGACCTGAGTAACTTTGAGACAAAGTTACTGCCTTGCACAGATGTACAATCATCAACCTGTAGGAGCTAGTCCTTTACCCGGAGGAGCTGGTTCTTAGGACAGTTAAGCAGCTACGTTGATGACCTGGTTCTTCGAACATTGCATCTAAACAAACTTATTTAATCATCAAGAACAAATTTTGTTAATCACAAAATCTCAATACTCAATAAATTTCCCCTTTTTGATGATGACAAACTTTGTACACACAAGAATCAGGTAATCATAACAAGTCGCGATCAATCAACAGACACATTACACCACACATAGACATATTCACAACACCCCCAACCTTACACTCCCCCTTTTGGTATCATCAAAAAATATAAAAAGTTGTTAGACATATTAAGCACAGTTAATGTAAGATTCAAGGCCATACAGGCTACAGCACAAGCTCAAGAATTATCAAATCAAACGGACTAGGTTGATGGTCCAATACTGTACGAAGCATTAAAACAGAATAAGAGAAGTTATTTAGTAGTGCCAAAATAAGCTCAGGGCTTTTCGTAAACCACTAGAACAAAATAAACTAAACATATTGCGACCTACTCAAACTAGAACAGAAAAAGACGAATAAGATTAAAGCATCACTAGGATAGTAAAAGAAACTAAAGACACTGGGAACGAACAGGTTCATGGGTGAGAGGTAGAGGGGGTCAATGCTTTCACAAGGGTGGCAATTTGTTGGGCATGAGCTTCCCTATCCCTTCTGAGCTCTTCCCTAAGCTGTCTGGCTTCTTTTCTCAACTCATCATTGTCTTCACGAAGCTTGGCATTCTCCTCAACAGCGGTAACAACATCCAAAACATCATTGTGATTTCCATACTTAAGCTCAGGCAAGGCAATGTTGAGCTTGTCAAACAACTCAGTCAACATGAAGCCATAACGCATAGCATGCTTAGGCTTGGAAGTGTCTGCAGCTCTTGCCATATGCTGAATCATCAGGCAAGAGAGATTGATAGGTCTACTGGTGTTGAGCAATTCTATTACAGCCATGTCCAATAACGTATCCTCATGCTTTCTCTCAGGCCTCTGTAGAATGAGGGAATTGACAAAGTGAATCACCAGCTTGTGGAAATGGGTCATAATCTATAAGGCCCCGTAAAAGTTTGCCAAGGAATTTAAGGTTTTGTGGTGCTAAGGTAGGCTAATATGTTTGAAAGTTGTAGAAAAAGAGCCACGGTACAAACTTTTTGGGTTGTACAATGCATTGGGGATTTAGAGGAAAACTGATTCAGAACATGGCATTTCTGCGGTCCATTAAGCGATCGAAGAATTACTTCGCAGACCGCATATTCGTCGTGGAGTGGAACAGAAAAGGGGAATATTTTGAAAACTACTTTTGCTGGCCACATAATGATTATGCTACCGCGAAATTGCATCGCGGAATGGACCAGAAGCAATCCAAAGTTTGAAAATCATTTTTGTGGCCATTTTGTTAGCCGCATAACTATTCTGCTGGCCACATATCTATTCTGCTGGCCACATATCTGTTCTGCTACCAAAGAATTGCACCACATAAATTGAGTTAGGGGTCATTTTGGGAAATTTTCTTATTAGACCCCAATTTGATTAAAAGCCCTCGGGGCTCATTCTGGTTAAAAAATTTGACAATTTTAAAGAGAAGTGCGAGTAACTTAGAAAGAGAGGGAGAAGTCCTAGCCATTTTAATCATCCATTCTTACCCCAATCTTCAAGAATCGTGGAAGCCACTCACTAGACCATCATCTATCCAGGCAAGTCCTTCTCCTAAGCTTCATGCAAGAGGTTATTGGTTGATGGAGGAAGGGATTACCATTAGAGCTATGTAGTCGATTTTGCATAATAGGTGTTTGACAAAACTCCTGAGTGAGTTATATCATGAGAATCCTTCTAATTATTATCCGATTTTCGCTATCTTTCTATAGATTGATATTGCTAGAAGTGTAAGGACGTTGTAATAACCTAAGAAAAGCTCAAGAAAGGTATGTTGGCTAAACTTCTCTCTTAGAATCGAATTCCATGATGTTCCCGTAAGTTCTGATATGGTTGGTCGGGGTTCCTAATTCTAATGTTCCGAGTTGTTCCTAATAAAATTGATTATCCCAAGTAAGCGTTATGTTAAAAGATGTACATACTCAAAACGTGTCCAATTTATACCTATCTCATTATGATCTCCTTTGGGAATGTGTTCGAGTATGTTTTAGGTGTTTAAATGTTATAACTTCAATTCATATTTCAAATGAATGTTCACTATGCTCAATTTGGAAAAAAAAACTCAACGTGCTTAAGACTTAAATAGCTCATATACATATTTGAGGTCTTGATTCCAAATGCCCTTAATTTGTAATAACCTATGATGATGTTTGGGAAGTGAAATAAGTGAGAATGAGATGTAAAACGTGGCCATGGTTGTTGTAATCAATACAATTGATTTGTATTAGTTTTTCAATCGTAAATCGCCATGCTCTCCTTGGTAAACATTTCCAATGTGACTAGAGTTCTTATATACTCATGAGTTGAAATTGTGTATTGCCCCTTTTTGGGTAAAAGTATTTCAAGCATAAGTGGTACATCACTCATTTATGGTTAACTCGTGCTTTAATTGCTAGTCATTTTGCTCCATATTTGAAAATGAATCTATTGTGTATAAAAGCCTTCATTACTAATGAACCTAAAGTTGTGATTTCAAGAATATTCTATATGTTGATGTTTATGATGATGATTCTTGGAAAGTAAATAAATAAAAATGTGGAATATGAGATACGACCATCGTGCCAAGAAAGAAGAATCATACGTATGGCCGAGGGAGCCAATGAGATAATGATGTTGTGAGTAGTTGAAAGTACCAACAAGATATACATGGTGTGAAAGATTATGAGGTTAATGTATTTGTACTTCTGTTTCCCTTGTGTGCAAAAACTATTTTTGGGAGTATTATTAGCGAACCGATGAAGGGTGGGTTGAAACAGCCCAGACCCAAAACTATACGTGCCAGTGGAGTGGATTATGATTATATCCGTTATTCGAGATGAGATTGAAATATCGATGTGATGAGATTATTCCCCTTAATTGGGATGAGATTGATGATAGTTGTGATTTGGAAATGATGAAGTTGACCCCCACGACATATGTGGGAAGGAGGCCTAGCTGATCGGGTGGAGATCGGACGCCATGTCGCGCGCATGGTGGTTCCTACTCTTGGTAACACATTTTTTTTTGCATCACATGTCAATCCATAGTGTTCGTGGAGAGATGGCCTAGCCGATCGGGCGTGATCGAAATCCGTGCTAAAAACACGGTGGTATATTGGTGTTAATGATCTCCCAACCAAAAATAATATTATTTTCATATTTTGAAAATTATAATGTTTTAACTTGGTATTTGGATATCATTTATTGTTACTTGTTTCTTCCATGGTTTTTCCTTTCTTATATTGGCATTCTATTTCTAAAGAGGATATTTAGCTTCACATGCTAGTACTATTTCACATGCACTAACGTCCCTTTTGCCGGGGGTGCTGCATCTTCAATGGATGTAGGTCGTTCGTCAGCAGGCATCTTTTATCCTCATTAGCAGTTACTCTCTGCTCAGCATGTTTTAGTGAGCCTACTGTATTCTGGGTCTTATGTCACTTGACATTGTATTTGTGTTTTGAGGTATAGCCGGAGCCTTGTCGCCAGCACTTCCATACTACTCTTTGTTGTACTTAGAGGCTCCGTAGACATGTTATGGGTGGTGTACAATATTGGGTTATGAGTTAGAAGTGCTGGTATTTGGAAAATGTGTTCTTCCCTCGTAATTATGAACTTGTAATATTTTTGAAATTGTAAAATGAATATCCTTTGAGTAATGGAATTTTACCCTTCTCATGCTTATCTCTTGTTAATGGTTCTTTTGTTGTTATTGGGTAAGGTTGGGTAGAAGGCAGCAAGTAGGCTTGCTTGACTATGGTATCTTGGTTGAGCGCCGATCACGCTCCCGAGGTCGGGTGTGACAAGCTTGGTATCAGAGAGTAAGGTTTTAAAAAGTCCTAGGATGTCTCGGAGCCGTATCTAATAGAGTCCTTCTTATCGATTTATTGTTGACCACATCTATAATTAGGACGCTACTTGGACATTTAGGAATGTCACCCTTCTTTAATACTCCAGGTCGTGCAATAGACCTCAAGGTAGGAAGCTAATTTCCTTGTCATGTCTCATTTTCCAGATGAGTAACCCACGAGTTCAAGGCAGCAAAGAGGGAATGAAAGAACCAGTTTCTAGGGAAGTGTCCTTGTTCCTATTAATGTTACCGCGCCACCGGATCATCTAGTGAGAGCACCTAAGAAACGAAAGAGGATTGTTGGTACCAATAAGTTGGAATTTTTGATTTGTAAGAAGAACCACTTGGGTTTATGTTAGATGACTCTTGAAATATGTAATGGTTGTAGAATGACGGGGCACAAGAAGAACAAATGTCCTAGGTTGGGTACACCTAGCCCGGTTGCGATATGCAGGCGGGAACATTTGGCGTCGTGTTGTGAGTATGCTTCGGAGCGTGTTAGGGGTGGCAGGCTTTGGAAATTGCAAAGGCCCATACTGCAAATCGGTATAGAGATTATTACTCCTGCAGTAGAGGCTCGGATGAAGGATATGGGGAATGCTTATGATGTATGCAAAAAGGGTAAAAATAAGGTCAGTGGGGCGAGTCCGTTTAGGGAACCTCATTCTCGTTGCGATGTAGGAGATATCATTCGGGGGTATGTCACTATGGTACCAATATATGTTATGGATGTGGACTCGAGGGACATCAGTTAAGGTACTGCCTAAGATCACCAAGTAAGTCACTCATTAGTACCTCATTATGAACACTGCATAATCTTCCTTTTATATGTAAATGCATATTGAAGGGCCTACATAAACATGGTCTTAACAAGAAACTGAATCACAAATATTGTATGTATCTACTGTTTGTACGAGGCGCATTATTCATGAATCCTCTTTATCCAAATTCTCTCACTTACAATCTCTTGAAGAATTCAGTTCTGTAATGATTTCCTTGAAATAAGTTATAACCCTAGGTTAACACTTCCCACCTGCTTCCCTAAATTCTCAACAAGGGACTATACCTGATGAATTCCTTATAGAACCTTCTGATTCAAATGGATAACATTTGCTCTCCTATGCACGCAGCATCATAACATTTACCTACATGGCATCGAATCTAATGTAAAGCGGCCTAGCATGAGATCATTCTTAAGCCACACTCTCTCTCCCTCTCATGTGTATGCGAATCGTAGGATTTAAGGAATCACTTTACTCCCTTTTGGAACGTTATCATGAAACCTTTTCACTATTTAGTAACATAAGAGCATGTCTTAGCATCTATCTTATGTGTACATGTAAATTGAAATGGCCAATTGTCTACATAAAGTCTCTCTTAAACTTGGGATCCTCACAAATTTGTCGTAAGAATATCTATTGTTCGCCCATCTCAGTATAACTTTTATGTGCACTTAGATCATTCCGCGGTAAGTAACTCACCTTGTTCCTAGTATTATAGTTGCCCATGACGTGGCCTGGTATTGTAGTTAGTGTTATTACGGCAAAAACATGTCCAACCCACAACAAGTGTCCACTCTCTCTTTACACCTCTACAACATGTTCTCATTGTGATCCCTAGTTAGTTGACTTATTTTACTAGTCTCCCGACACTTGTTGGATAGCCATGTGAGATCGCGTCCTTCCATGAGTCGCTTTGACACTTCTTTTCTCATAGTATCCTAAAGAGACTCTCCGTTAACACCAAATGCACCTTTGGCGTTATCACAACATCATGTCTGCTTCTCATGCTTTTCCCATCCATTGGTAGCATATGGGTACTTTTCCAGTCATAAAATCCATGGCGAACTCATTATGAAAATTCACAAACCTTCCATGATTATTTTATAGTGTCTCCTTGGGTTTTGTATCTTTAACACTCGGCTTCTAGAATCATCTATTATGCCATTATCATGTGCGGATAGATTACTATCCTTAATATTCCACATCCTTGGGTGGATTAGAGTTTTATTTGCCTCTCTCCCCGGAGCATCATATTAACCATTAGAATCTCTCTTATCAATGCATGATTTAATCCCAATATTAAGATATCATAGCTACATGGTTTCCCTCGTGTGTGGTTGAATTTAAGTAGTATGACCACGACCTTTCCCTCCCCACTTCAGGTGGATGTTTCAGATTTTTGCACATATCACAAGCATATCGATTTGAAAGACAGGTTTATCTCATCTCTAGTCCTCTAATATAGGATCAACTATCGGCAAAGGGTTAAGCTGCGAGAATAAGAGCTTCACAAGTGTTCAACCTCCTTTTCAACCTGGTAGGCTTGGGGCATAGTTTCCTTGTGTCAAATACTATTAAGAGCGTAACGCAACTTCATGTATTTTTGGAACCTCTATCACATTCATGGTGCAAGACTCTTCCTATTTCAATTTAAGCTGATTTTCCCTACACTTAAGAAGGCAATTAGTGTCACGTACTTAGCTGTTTCTCCTTATGTCTTACTATTGTCGAACAAGGCACATACGGCACTAAAACAATTGTTATTGTCCCTTTCACAACTCATCGTCCTCCAAGAGTAACTGAAGTTAACGTCATTATCCTCCCGATCATGCCTTCTATATATCACATGTCTAAAACTACTCACTTCTTTTAAATCATAGGATCATGTTCATGGTTCTCACATTATCCATATGTACTAGTTAACTCTATACCTCATTTGTCTAATAAAGGATGTCATCACAATGATTAACCATGCTAGCGCTTTGGGTAGTTGTAACAACCTGACCGGTCATTTTGAGCTCTAGCGCGTCGTTCGGCGGTTTGAGGCCTTGAGTAATTTGACTTCATGTTTTATGACTTGTACGTGTAGTCGTAATTAAATTTCGGGAAGTTATAGAGTTGATTCGGATGGAAAATCCTAATTTCGGAAGTTTTAAGTTGGGATAATTAGCTAAGCTTTGTTTTTCGAGTAAATGACCTCGGAATCGGGATTTTAATGTTATAATAGGTTCTTATGATGATTTCGGACTTGGGTGTGTGTTCGGGTTGAGTATTGGGTGGTCCGAGAGCATTTCGTTGCTAATTATAGAAAGTTGACATTTTGAAAGTTTTAGAATTTCATTAGTTTGGTTTGAAGTGGATTTCGATGTTATCGATGTCCATTTGAGGTTCTTATCCTTGGAATAGGTTCGTATCGTGATTTGTGACTTGCACGCAAAGTTTGGCGTCATTCCGAAATGTTTAAGTATAAATCGGACGCGTTCATCGAAGTTTGAATGTTTGTAAGTTTAAAGAAGGTTTCGATCGTCGATTCATGGTTTTGATGTCGTTTGGGTAATTTGAGGTCTCAAGTAGGTTCGTATTATGTTTTGGGACTAGTTTGTGTGATTGGACGGGGTCCCGGGGGCCTCGGGTGTGTTTCAGATGTATTTGGATGGTGTCGCGCTCTTATTTGATGTTTCCGCGTCGTTTCTTTGGGCATAAAGGGAACTATATTATGGCCATTCTACTGGCCGCATAACTATTCTGCTAGCTGCATAACTATTCTGCTGGCAACATATCTATTATGCTGGCCACATATCTATTCTGCTTGCCCCATATCTATTCTGTTATCACAGAATTCCACCGCATAATTGACTTCAGGGGTCATTTTTGGAAATTTTCTTATCCGACCCCAATTTGATTAAAAGCCCTCGGGGATCATTTTGGAGCAAAAACCTTACAATTTTAGATAGAACTATGACTATTTTAGAGAGAGATGGAGAAGGCCTAGCCATTCTAATCATCCCTTCTTACCCCAATATTCAAGAATCATGGAAGCTACTCACTAGACCATCATCTATCCGGGTAAGTCCTTCTCCTGAGCTTTCATGCAAGAGGTTATCGGTTTAAGTATGTTGTGGAGTTGGAGATAGGCCATGCATGTGCTAATAGGTGGTAGCATGTGGGATTATTGAACAATTTCGGGTAGTTTCTTGTTGAAATTTGTTGTTGGAGGAATGGATTACCATTGTAGAGCTTTGTAGTCGATTTTGCATAATAGATGTTTGACAAAATTCCCAAGAGAGCTATGCCATGAGAATCCTTCTAATTATTATCCGATTTTCGCTATCTTTCTATAGATTAATATTGCTAGAAGTGTTGGGATGTTGTAGTAACCTAAGGTAAGCTCAAGAAAGGTATGTTGGCTAAACTTCTCTCTTAGAATCGAATTCCATGATGTTCCTGTAAGTTTCTAGTATGGTTGGCCTAGGTTCCTAATTCCCATGTTCCGAGTTGTTCCTAATAATTTTGATTACCCCAAGTAAGCGTTATGGTGAAAGATGTACATACTCAAAATGTGTCCCAATTATCACTATCTCATTATGATCTCCTTCGACAATGTGTTCGAGTATGGTTTAAGTGTTAAAATGTTATAACTTCAATTCATCTTTCAAATGAAAATTCACTATGCTCAATTTGGAAAACAAACTCAGCGTGCTTAAGACTCATATCGCTCATATATACATATTTGAGGTCTTGATTCCAAATGCCCTTAATTGCTGATAACCTATAATGATGTTTGGGAAGTGAAAGAAGTGAGAATGAGATATAAAATGTGGCCATAGTTGTTGTAATCAATGCAATAGATTTGTATTCGTGTTTCAATCGTAAATCACCATGCTTTCCTTTATAAACATTTCCAATATGACTAGATTTCTTATTTACTCATGAGTTGAAATTGTGTATTGACCCTTTTTGGGAAAAAGTATTTCAAGCGTAAGTGGTGTATCACTCGTTTATGGTTTTAAGTCGTGCTTCAATTGCTAGTCATTTTGCTCCATATTTGAAAAGGAATATATTGTGTTTAAAAGCCTTTATTACAAATGAACCTAAAGTTGTGATTTCCGGAATATTCTATATGTTTATTTTTATGACGATGATTCTTGGAAAGTAAAGAAATGAAAATGTGGATTATAAGATGCCGCCATCGTTCCATGAAAGAAGAATTATATGTATGGCCGAGGGAGCGAATGAGAGAATGATGTAGTGAGTATTTGAAAGTACTAACAAAGCTGTACATGGTGTGAATGGTTAGGAGGTGAATGTATTTGTACTTCTATTTCCCTTGTGTGAAAAACAAAAAAATATTTTTGGGAGTATGATTAGTAAACCGAAGAAGGGTGAGTCGAAACGGCTCACACCCGAAACTACATGTGCCAGTGTAGGAGTGGATTGTGATAATTTTCCATAGTAGGTGGTTCCTACTCTTGGTAACACCTTTCTTTCGCATCACATGTCAATCCTCTTTGCTCGTGGAGAGATGGCCTAGCCGATCGGGCGTGATCGAACTTCGTGCTAAAAACACGGCGGTATCAGTGCTAATGATCTCCCAACCAAAAATAATATTGATTTCGTATTTAGAAAATTATTATGTTTTAACTTGGAATTTGGATATCATTGATTGTTACTTGTTTCTTCCACGGTTTCCCTTTCTTATACTGGCATTATATTTGTGAAGAGGACATTTAGCTTCACATACTAGTACTATTCCACATGTACTAACGTCCCTTTTGCCGGGGGCGCTGCTTCAATGAATGCAGGTGATTCGTCAGCGGGCAGCTTTGATCCTCTTTAATAGTTACTCTCTACATAACAGGTTTTGGTGAGCCCTACTCTATTCCGAGCCTTTTGTCACATGATGTTGTATTTGTGTTTTGAGGTATAGCTTGGGCCTTGTCGCCAGCACTTCCATACTACTCTTTTGTTGTACTTAGAGGCTTTGTAGACATGTTGTGGATGGTGTACGATGTTGGGTAATGAGTTAGAAGAGTTGGTATTTGGAAAATATGTCTTTCCTTTATAATTATGAACTTGTAATATTTTGGAAATTGTAAAATGAATATTCTTTAATTAATGGAAAAAATGTGGAACATTTACCCTTCTCATGCTTATCTCTTGTTAATGGTTCTTTTATTGTTATTGGGCAAGGTTGGGTAGAAGGCATCAAGTAGGCTTGCTTGACCAGGGTATCTCGCTTGAGTGTCGGTCATTCTTCCCGAGGTCGGGGTGTGACAAGCTTGGTATCAGAGCCTAAGGTTTTAAAGTTTCCTAGGATGTCTCCGAGCCGTGTCTAGTAGGGTCCTTCTTATCGCTGTGTTTTCGACCACATCTATTATTAGGAGGCTACTTGGACACTTAGAAATGTCACCCTTCTTTGATACTCCAGATTGTGCAATAGAGCTCAAGGTGGGAAGCTAATTTCCTCGTCATGTCTCCTTTTCTAGATGAGTAATCCACAATTTCGAGGCAGCAAGGAGGGATTGAAAGAACTAGTCTCTAGGGAAGTTCCCTTGTTCCTGTTTATGTTACCGCACCCCCGGATCATGTTGTGAGAGCACCTATGAAACGAAAGAGTGTTGTTGGTACCAATAAGCGGGAATGTTTGATTTGTAAGAAGCGCCACTTGGCTTTATGTTGGATGACTCTTGAAATATGTTATGGTTGTGGAAAGTGGAGGTAGAAGAAGAACATATGTCCTAGGTTGGGTACACCTATCTCGGTCTGCCTTATATGCGGGCGAAAACATTTGGCATCGTGTTGTGAGTATGCCCAGGAGCGTGTTAGGGGTGGTAGGCTTTGTAAATTCCAAAGGCCCATACCGATATAGAAATTGTTACTCCTGTCATAGAGGCCTAGAGGAAGGATAGGGGGAATGCTTATGATGTATGCAAAAAGGGTAAAAATCAGGTCAGTGGGGCGAGTCAGTTTAGCGGACCTCATTCTCGTGGCGAGAAGTGTAGGAGATATCATTCGGGGGTATGTCACTATGGTACTAATGTATGTTATGGGTGTGGAGTCAAGGGGCATCTGTTAAGGTATTGCCCTGTCGACCTAGAATCACCAAGTA
Source organism: Nicotiana obtusifolia (assembly GCA_002018475.1). Classification (NCBI taxonomy): domain Eukaryota; kingdom Viridiplantae; phylum Streptophyta; class Magnoliopsida; order Solanales; family Solanaceae; genus Nicotiana; species Nicotiana obtusifolia. The sequence continues at coordinate 51,009 of MCJB01050466.1, forward strand.
AGTCACTCCTTACTACCTCATTATGAACACCGCATAATTTTCCTTGTTGTATATGTACATCCATATTGAAGGGCCTACATAAACATGGTCTTAAATAGAAACTGAATCACAAAACATTGCATGTATCTAATCTTTGTACGAGGCACATTATTCATGAAGCCTCTTTATCACAATTCTCTTATTTACAGCCTCTTTAAGAATTAAGTTCTATAATGATTTCCTTGAAATGAGTTATAACCCTAGGTTAACACTTCCCACTTGCTTCCCTAAATTCTCAACAAGGGACTGTACCTGATGAATTCCTTATAGAACCTTCTGATTCAAATGCATAACATTTGCTCACCTGTGCACGCACCATCCTAACATTTACCTATATGGCATCGAATCTGATGTAAAGTGGCCTAGCGTGAGATCTTTCTTAAGCCACACTCTCTCTACCTCTCCTATGTATACGGATCATAGGATTTAAGGGATCACTTTATTCCCTTTGGGAGTGTTATCATGAAACCTTTTCACTGTTTAGTAGCATAAGAACATGTCTCATCACCTATCTTATGTGTACATGTCAATTGAAATGTCGAGTTGTCTGAATAAAGTCTCTCTAAAACTTGGGATCCTCGCAAATGTGTCGTAAGTATATCTATTGTTCGCCCATCTCAGTATTACTTTCATGTGCACTTAGATCATTCCGAAGTAAGTAACTCGCCTTGTTCCTAGTATTGTCGTTGTCCATGACGTGGCCTCGTATTGTAGTTTTAGATTTATTACGGCAAAAGCATGTCCAGCCCACAACAAGTGTCCTCTCTCTCTTTACACCTCTACAACATGTTTTGATTGTGATCCCCAATTAGTGAACTTATTGTGCTAGTCTCCCGACATTTGTTGAGTAGCCAAGTGAGGTCGCGTCCTTCAATTAGTCGCATTAACACTTCGTTTCGCATAGGATCCTTAATAGGCTCTCTGTCAAGACTGAATGCACCTTCGGGGTTATCATAGTATCATGTCTGCTTCTCATGTTTTTCCCATCCTTCGGTAGCATATGGGTACTTTTCAAGTCATAAAATCCATGGCTAACTCATTATAAACATTCACAAACCTTCCATGATTATTTTATAGTGTCTCCCTAGATTCTGTTATCTTTAACATGCGACTTCTAGAATAATTTATTATGCCATTATCATGTGCAGAGAGTTTACTATCCTTAATATTCCACATCCCTAGGTCGATAGGAGTTCTATTTGCCTCTCTACCCGGAGCATCATATTAACCATTATAACCTCTCTAACCAATGCATGATTTAATCCCAATATTAAGATTTCCTAGCTATATGGTTTCACTCATGTGTGGTTGAAGTTAAGTAGTCTTACCATGACCTTTCCCTCCCCACTTCAGGTGGATGTTTCAAATTTTTGCACATATCACGAGCACATCGATTTGAAAGACAAGTTTATCTCATCTCTAGTCCTCTCATGTAGGATCAACTATGGGGAAAGGGTTAAGTTGCCAGAATAAGAGCCTCACAAGTATTCAACCTCCTTCTCAACCTGGTAGGCTTGGGGCATAGTTTCCTTGTGTCAAATATTGTTAAGAGCGTAATGCAACTTCATGTATTTTTGGAACATCTAACACATTCATGGTGCAAGACTCTTCTCATTTCGAGTTAAACCGAGTTTCCTTACAATTAAGAAGGCAACTAGTGTCACGTACTTGGCTATTTCTTCTTAAGTCTTACTATTGTCGAACAAGGCACATAGGGCATAAAAAAATTGTTACTGTCCCTTACATTGCTCGTCGTCCTCCAAGAGTAATTCATGCTTACGTATTTATCCTCCCGATCATGCTTGTGATGACCCTATATGCCATCTTTAAGTTTAATATTTATTTCTATTTTCTGAGACCTCAAATAGCACCTTTCAGCATTCCTCGACTTGCATGCATAGTCCGTAATTTTTTGAGAAGTTTTTATGTGAAAAATTAATTAAAATGTGAAATGGAGCTTCAAATATCTTTTGAGTTTACTTCGTAAACGTTTTGAGAAAACGGAACCGGATCAGTATTTTAACAGTTTTGTTAGGTCTGTATCCTTATTTGGGACGTGGGCGTTTGCCCGGAATCGAATTCGGAGGTCCCTAGCTCAAATTATCGCCATTTAACGAAAATTAGAAACTTAAAGCCTAAAGATTTCAAAATTTTGACCGCGGATTTGACTTATTGATATCATGATCGGAACCCGATTTTGGATATTGGAATACCTCTGTTATATCATTTATGACTTGTGCGCAAATTTGATGTCATTCCGAATTCGTTTAATACGTTTTGGCACGTGTTATATAAATTGAAAAGTTTGAAACTCAAAAGTTCGAACCGAGGTGTGAATTGTAATTTCAACGTTGCTTGACGTGATTTGAGACCTCGAGTAAGTCCGTATTATGTTTAGGACTTAAGCAAATTCTAGAATTTGCTACTTCTGGTGTGTTCGCTTCTGCGAAGCCTTGGCTGCAGAAGCGGCTCTGTCAAAACATGAAGTCCGTCGCAGAAGCGGAAGCAGAGGTGCTAGGCAAGAAGCCGCATAAGTGGAAAACTGGACGCTTCTGCGAGTCCGCAGAAGCAGAAGGCAGCGCATATGCGCATTTGGCATTGTAGAAGCAAAAATGCCTCCGTAGATGCGAGGTCTCAGTTGGCTAGCGCTTCTTTGCAGCAGCGGCATTTTCAGTTGCAAAAGCAGCGCCACAGATGCGATCATTTCGTCGCAGAAGCGAAAATTGACAGAAACATAAGGGATCGAAAATCAGTCATTTCACCATTTTTTTTTGAGTTTTAAAACCTCAGTTTTTGAGCGATTTGAAGGGGATTTTCATGACTTCGACTTGGGTAAGTGTTCTATATTTGAAAGTGATTATATTTCGTAAATCCATGTCTATATTCATCGTTTATTTTGGATTTAGATGGAAGAAATTGGAATTTTGGCAAAACTTTCCAAAAACAAAAATTTAGGATTTGAAGGTCCACTTGACATCGGAAATTGATAAATTTTTGTATGGTTGAACTCGTCTCGGAACGAGTGTTCAGATTTCGTGAGTTTTTCTAAGATTCAAGCCCTGAGCCCCACTGTTGATTTTTTTAGATGAATTACATATTTTAATTCGGATAATTAGTAATTTCATATGGAATTAATTCCTACGATTCGTGTTGAGTATATTGGATTGTTTGTGTCTCAGATGGCCAAGGAGACAGGGAGTGATATTTCAGTCCAGACAGCCGTGAACATTGCTAGGCGAATCGAGTTAGTTCGTGCTCAGGAGAGAGGGCCAGTGTCAGAGAAGAGGCCCCGTCATTCTAGAAATTTCAGAGGCGCCTCATCTGGAGGCAGGGGTACATATAGTAGGGTCATCCTCCCAGGCCATTTTATTCAGCACTTCAGGCATCTCACGGTGCTTCAGGGAGTCATAGTCCTATTATGCCTTACTCTAGGTAGCCAGCATTTAGTGCACATTGAGGTCCTATTAGTGCATCGCCGCTATAGAGTCACTACAACGGTTATCCGGCCTGTTCGGGTCAGCTTCAGCTTCAGCAACCACAGTAGCATGATGGGTGTTATGAGTGTGGGAACATTGGTCACATCAGGAGGTATTGCCCTAGGTTGTCGAGCAACAGATCTCTACAGGATTCTCGTGCCATTATACCGGCACTGATTGCTCTATCGCCCGTCCAACCAGCTAGGGGCAGGGGTCAGACAGCAATAGGTAGAGGTCAGACAGTTAGAGGTGGAGGCCAGCCAATTAAAGGCCATCCCGAATATATAGTTCAGAGTGGTGGGCCCATTCTCGATTTTATGCTTTTCCAGCTAAGCCTGAGGCCAAATCATCTGATGCCGTGATCACAGGTATTATTCCAGTTTGCCATAGAGATGTTTCAGCTCTATTTGATCCAAGATCTACTTATTCCTATGTGTCTTCCTATTTTGCTTCATATCTAGTTGTGCCTCGTGATTCTCTGAGTGCTTCTGTGTGTGTGTCCACACCGGTGGGAGATTCTGTTGTGGTAGATCATGTATATCATTCGTGTGTGGTTATTATTGGGAATCTTGAGAATAGCGTGGATCTTCTACTTCTTGATATGGTAGATTTTGATGTCATCTTGGGTACGGATTAGCTGCCACCTTATTATGCTATATTGGATTGTCACACCAAAATGGTAACTCTAGCCATACCAGGGTTACCTCGAATAGAGTGGAAAAGGACTCCTTGCCATTCCACCAGCAGGGCTATCTCTTACGTGAAAGCTTGGCGTACAGTCGAGAAGGGGTGTCTAGCTTATTTGGCTTATATTCGAGAGTGCAGATGTTCCTTCTATGGATTCAGACCCAGTTGTTCGTGAGATTCCAGATGTATTTCCTATAGATTTGCCGGGGATGCCACCCGACAGAGATATTGACTTCTGTATTGATTTGGCTTCGGGCACCCAGCCCATTTCTATTCCACCATACCGTATGGCCCCAACAAAACTAAAGGAAGTGAAGGAACAGTTACAAGACTTGCTTGACCAATGATTCATTAGACCTAGCGTCTCACCCTGGGGTGTACCAGTATTATTTGTAACGAAGAAAGATGGTTCAATGTGGATGTGTATAGATTATCGGTAGTTGAACAAGGCCACTATCAAGAACAAGTGTCTGTTACCAAGAATTGATGACTTATTCGATCAGCTTGAGGGTGCCAAGGTGTTTTCAAAGATCGATTTGAGGTCAGGATACCATCAGTTGAAAATTAGGGCATCCGATGTCCCTAAGACTGATTTTCGAACTCGATATGGGAATTACGAATTCCTAGTGATGTCATTTGGGCTGACAAATGCCCCAGCAGCATTTATGGATTTGATGAACCGGGTATTGAAGCCTTATTTGGATTCTTTTGTGGTTGTATTCATTGATGATATCTTGATTTACTCCAGCAGTCGAGAGGAGCATGAGCAGCATCTTCGGATTGTGCTTCAGACTTTGAAGAATAATCAATTATATGCCAATTTTTCAAAATGTGAATTTGGTTAGACTCAGTTTCCTTTTTGGGGCATGTTGTATCGGCAGAAGGCATAAAAGTGGATCCTAAGAAGATTGAGGCAGTTCAGAATTGGCTTAGGCCTACTCAGCTATAGAGATCCGGAGTTTCCTAGGTTTGGCAGGTTATTATCGCCGATTCGTGGAGGGGTTTCATCCATAGAATTCCCATTGACCAAATTGACCCAGAAAGGTGCCCCATTCAAATGGTTAAAATAGTGTGAGTTGAGCTTTCAGAAGCTCAAGACTACTTTGACTACAACATCAGTGTTGGTATTGCCCACTGGTTCAAGATCTTATACGGTGTATTGTGAAGTATCTCACATTGGGCTTGATGCGGCATTAATGCCAGATGGCAGGGGGATTTCATATGCATCACGGAGTTGAAGGTTCATGAAAAGATCTATCCAGTTCATGACTTAGAAAACTGCATAAGGAACAGAGCAAGGGACTCCGTGAAGGCAAGCCTAGTCGTAGGAACGGCACCACAGTACAAAGAACAAAGCAAGAGACTCGAGGAAAGCAAGCTTAATCATAGGTACGAAAGTTTTCCTACAAAAAAGGGGGCTGGCTATTGCCAAGCTACACCCAACGGGCTGGCTATTGCCAAGCTACACAAGCAGTTAATTTGTTTATAGTCGCAAAAGTTTTCCTACAAAAAGGGGCTGGCTTCAACCTTGCCAAGCTACACAACTCGGAAAACTTTTGTACTATAACCAACGTTAACTGTTCATAACTCAGAAAACTTTCGCACTACAACAAGCTAACTTTCAAAGAGTACACTTACTCTATTTTCATACATGGACCGTACTACAACAAGCTAACTTTCAAAGAGTACACTTACTCTATTTTCATACATGGACC
>MCJB01050467.1:0-35318 GCA_002018475.1 Nicotiana obtusifolia
TATTTAACTCCCCGTGTTAAGATTACAAATACCAATCAGATAAATTAAATTACTGACAATTTAATTCATCGACTAATTTAATCCTTTATACTTCCGCTTAACTTATTTCATGTGACGGATACAAAATCCACCTGCAGGGTTTTCACATGAAAACTTTCAAGCATCCATAAAGGGGTATCATCAATCTCAACGGTCAAGACACGGATTCTATCAACTAATTATTATTTCACAAATGCACTTTGTCATTATTCAATTTACCAGGAATACATTAACTCGCAGTTGAGTCGTACCTTTTAATAAATCAAAATAATGAACGAAGCACATTGATCATAATAATTATATCAAGATTAAGAGTATAAGAACATTCAATGAGCTAGAGAGGTAGTTTTATATATTCAGTACAAAAACACTTATCTCTACTTGGTCCGTTCAATACACAAAAATGTACTAGCATAAGAAGTCGGAATTAAACCATTCCCATAATCAAGATAGATTATAATTTAATCTTATGCTACAATCATCAAGATGTTTTGCCCAGTTTCATCTTTGATTGTGAACATTAACTTTATAACTTATAAGAACCGACAATTTAATCTTCCGCGCATGAGCTAAAGCTCCATACACTAAATCGTCTACTATATAAGTAAAGGACACACATATGAACAAATGATCTATTTGAATTAAGATTTTATTGAATTGAATAAATAAATAAATAATCTTTCCAATAAATAAAATATAATACTATAATCAAACCACATAGTTAATAGTATATCCTAACATAAGTGACAGTTGGTACTACAATGTGAAAATTCTTGATGAGTTATGACTGAACATCAAGCTAATATAAGCTGTTACTACACATACATCTACTAAAATAAAGATTTATGAAGCTAGTTGAAATGCTTCGTTTGGCTCCAACATCTCGTAACCTGTGTCTTCCAATTCTATCCTAGACAACCTATATAACTGGTCTTCATGTTCCTTCTCAAAAGTAGCCACTTCAGAATAGTATACTGAATTATCAGATACCGACTGATCGACATTGAGCATGGCCGTGGCTTCAACATAATAAGTTGTCACACCCCAACTTTGGGGAGTGTGGCCGGCACTCGGCACCCGAAGGCCCGAGCGAACCAACAATAGCATCTGTGACATGTAATATGAATAATAGGCCGACAAGGATGTAATATGACACTAACAAAAACCCAACAACAACTTATATACATATATATATCTAAGGCCAACAAGACTATATAGTCATGCCAACTGTACAGGGGGCCGACAAGGCCATGCAAAACATATATACACTGACAACTGGTCTGCAAGCCTCTAAAAGAGCAACACAATATCAACAAGTCGGGATAGGGCCCCGACATACCCCAAAACAATACCTATACATATGCATTTGTACCTATAGACTTACAACCAGCAACTCCGAAGATGTGGAGTGCGACAGTCAACCGCTGATCTCAGTGTCCTACTGAGGAGGCACGCCGGCCTGTCTATCAGCACCTGTGGGCATGAACACAGCGCACAAAAGGCGTCAGTACGAAATATGTACTGAATATGTAGGGTGGCAAGGACAAGCACAAATAAGGTAAATAATATGAGAAGAGATTTACAAATAATCTGAAACTCTGTTCAAAGCTACTGAGGGCGACCATATCCACAACATAAATGTAAATGCGTGCTCGTAAAATCATTCCTCACTGTGGAGGTATATATATCATATCATATAACAATAATAATAAATCCCTCTGTGGGGTGAGCTCATCATCACAACATCATCTCTGCCCAACTGATCAGTGGCAATGCACAGCTACGTGCCTACCCGGCCGCCTACAACACGGCTCGGTAAAGAAGAAACATGTCTAGGTGCACATATAAGTGCCTACCCGGCCGACTATAGCGCGGCTCGGTAATGAAAATAAACACACACATATATATATACATAAGTGCAATGCAAGACCGACCTCAGAAGAGATATCATGTTCAAGATATCAATAACCATGATCAATATGGACGTTGGAAAAAGAACGAACAAAAGAATTTTAATTCTCTTTGAGTGATGAACAAGGAAGGATGAGAATATTTAAATCTTCTTCGACATGAGTCATTCATGTGAAAAGGGTAGATTTAATCATATTTATCAATTTGGAGTGGACTAGTTCGAATTTGATGAAACAATCCAATAAACGTTCATTCAATTCTAGTCATGCCGAAAAATATAAAGAAGGAACCTACATACCTCGTTGATAGAGCTATACGCGTCTTCCGGGTATTTGAACACCTTATGAATGGCTACCTACACAAAACGAACTATTCGAGATCAAATCAAACTTATAGCCCATGAGAGTCTTTAATTAGACATTTAAGCAAGCAACTCGCGGGCATAAGTTCGTAGGTTCTTTTGTAGCTTAGTTTTCCCGCAAAGCACTACAAAATATTTACTTTCCTACTCCCCCTCATCAGTGCAATCCTATCCATACCACCATAACTCCAAGCAACATGTTAAAACTACATAGAACAGCCCAACTGCAACACAAAACAGTCCACCAACCAATAACATTACTAACAAGCCTTTTGATGTATATCTCACAAGTTCTATCTTCAACAACCTAGCCATAACTTGAATAATCTTAAATACATGTAGGATAAGAGGTTCCTTACCTTTAAAAAGAAAGAACAACTCCAATTTGACCTTAATTAGCCACGAAATAGCCCCCCCATGCTGCCACAAAAATAAGGAAACGAAACTAGCAATCAATTAGCGTTTCTCGGCACTAGAATCGCTTTAGAAGACTTGAGATCACCTAGGGTTGATATTAAAACGTGAGGGGGTGTTTTTCAGAACATAAACAACTTTAAACAACCTCCCACACGAGCTGGAACAACAGAAAAATCAGCAAGAACAAGAAGAACAAGAAACTTACTAGCGCCACGGGATTCCCGACACTTGATTTGTTTTGATTTCCCTTTGTTTTGGTCTTGGATCATGGGAGAATTTTGAGAGGAATTTCTTAGGGTTTATAAGCTCTGTAAATGCTGAAAATACTGACTAAAAATCGGGGTTGGGGTATTTTATAAATCCCCAAGTCTTGGCCAACATATGTGGACCCCACCGTAGAGAGCTATTTGGAGCAGTCTCACGAAAACGCGAGTATCTCCCAACTCGGAGATCGTATTGAGAAACGGTTTAATGCATTAGAAACTAGACTCATAGATCTTCAATTTGATAGGTGGATCACCCCATAACTCCCAAGTATATTGAGATAAAAGCTCTTTCACATTAGACCCAAATTTCAGTGAAATTTATAAACGTAACTTGCGACAAACTTTTTTTTTTCAACTTCAGTGTCGCAACTCATTTGACTTCAAAACTTAACGTATGACTATCATCCGATTTAAATACTTCAAAAAAAACAAATACCTTCTTACTATGTTAGCAACCTTATAATACGACAACACACGAACACACGAGGTGTAACATAAGTGGCCTCTGTAGGTTCTGCTGTTATTGCTAATGGCTCGGCAATATTCATTGCTACATCAACCTCGGGCACATCATATAATATCTGATTTGGTTCGTCGAATTCCTTTCCATCCCATTGATACAAGTCATCAGGCACTTCTAATTCGGGCGCCTCAAAAGTAGTCCCTTCAGCTGGTTCAACGCTATTATTCATCACCACTGATTCTACAGCCTGACGTGATTCGTCAAAAGCCATCATTGCAAAGCCAGAGTGTTCTAAATTTCTTTGAGACATATCAGCCACTTCAGAATATTCAATATGTGTTGAATTGCTGCTCATATCTGGCATCGGAGAATCCATTATATCCCGTTGATTCAAGCCAAGCACATCTTCAGGAACCGACTGATCAAAGCTCATCAAATTCATTTGAGACATATAAGTTACTTCTGAATATTCAACATGCGCTGAATGGCTGCTCATATCTGCCATCGAAAGATCCAAATTGAGCATGCCTGTGGCTTCAACAGAATGTTGTCCACAAGTATAAGCAGCCTCTGTAGGTTCCGCTACTGCTGCTAATGGCTCAACAATATCTACTGTAACATCAACCTCGGGTACACCATCTAATATCTGATTTAATTCGTCTAATTCCTTTCCATCCCTTTGATACAAGTCATCAGGCGCATATGATTCGGAAAATAGTCCCTCCAGCTGGTTCGGCCACTACTTGTAATGGTTCAACAGCACTATTATTCATCACCATTAATTCTTGAAACGCCATTGTTTCAGAATGTTCCAAATTCTTGCGCATACACCAAACATGTATTTCAGGTGCAAGCAATGCTGTAGAAAGACAGCTGATGTAAAAAAGAATGTGTTATTTTGTCTTTGCTGTGTGAAAAGATCTAAATAATAGTGATTTTATCATCAGTTTGTAACTGCTTCTTGTCTTGCACAAGTAAGGGAGTAGATGATCGAGAAAGAATAAAACAGAAGAGTACTGAAATTAATACTAGAGAAAGAAACAAATGGTAAATTACCTGGAGTGAAGGCGGTGGTGCCTGGCAATAACTCTCCGATGAGTCCGAACCATCTAAGTAAATGGCAGTTGATTCTATGTGAATGAAGCACAAAATTACCATGTAACAATTCAAGCTTTAGATTATGTTTTAAATAAACTGTGATTTCTTTGAAAACCAAACTTCTAACACTTTGACAGATAGATCTTTTGCAGAATGATCCTATACACAACAACAAAAAATAGTGAACGACAAAATTCTTTAAAACAAGAAAGGGCCAAAACAAAATATCAAAATAAAATGGCGAACAGATAAAAGAAACTGAACACAAGAACGTCAAAATTCTTCATGAGAAAAAGAAAAATGGGGACAAAAAGAAACGCTTCACTTTCATTTCATACAGATTGATCACTGGAATGGCAACCCAGAAGTTTCTGGTCATCCTTTGCAAAATAACTTGTCGTCGTGTACACGTTGTTGTTGGTCCTCGTTAGCATCCATTTGGACAACACTCAGATACATCTTGTAGCATCCGATTTAACTCATCGGGGTCCATTATTTGGCATGGATCCAAGCCGAGGACGTTTTCAGGCGCCTCCATCAAATATTTTTGATACATATAATTCATGTGATCAGCCACTTCACAATATTCCACATGTGCTGAATTGTTGCACTTATCAGGTACCGACTGATCAAAGTTATTGAACATGGCTGACGCTTCAACAGCATCTTCCCCACAATTTGTGTTTAGGGGGTGACCGAGGGAAATCTGTATTTTTAACACATGATCGAGCTCTGCAATACTTGTGGAAGTGAAAATATAACTCGTTATAGGTTTGCAATTGATAACACCTTGTCATACTTGGAGCATTTCTATCATAAATGTTTTGCTGTTTCTGTTTTTGCTTTCTAAAGTGATTCTCAACACTGTTCATTGACATTGCTATTTTCTCTATAACGCCTAGCTCCCGTACATTTGTATAGTTGGGATTATTCCTTCTGAGTTCTGCTCCAAAGGCACACTCAGATAAACTAATACTGCTTACTACATAAAAAAAAAAATACAGAAATTTGATGAGAAACTTAATATACATGCTCTATCATTTACTAGAAAAGGATTATACAGCTTCGTTTGGTTCCGTCTTCTCAATCATCTGTTGTTGTTGGTCCTCGTTAACATCCATTTGGACAACACTCAGATACAACTTCTAAAATCCGATTTAACTCATTTGAGTCCATTATATCCCATGGATCCAAGCCAAGCACATTTTCAGGCACTGACTGATCAAAGCTAATCAAAATCATTTGAGACATATCAGTCATTTGACCAATTCCTCTTGGTCCAATAATGGAGAAGCTATCATTGACACCTGAAAAATATGGAACAAGTCGTAGATTTTATGTCCAGACATTGGATGATCATGCTCTTTCACCAGATGTCCAAGAAAAACTTGTGAGGGAAAACCCTCCTGAAGGTGTCTTCAAGATCAAAGGCAGTGACCACTGTCCATTCTTTTCGAAGCCACAGTCGCTGCATAAAATTTTGGTTGCGATTGCTCAGATTCCATCGTAATCTACATAAGAGGATTACTATGGAAAATAGCTTTTGTTGGTTCTTTTAGATGCTGTACAATCTATTCCATGAGGCTTTTGGTTGTATAGAAGAAATTTAGTTAGGTTGTCATGTTCCATATCCAGTTTCCTACTCATTTATTTCTTTTAAAGAATGAAATACATTTGGTTATAATTATCCAACTTGTAATTTTCTTTTATTATTAGTTGCTCTATTAACACCAGTGACAGTGGCAACTGACACTAATCATTCTGTTGTCTTAATTAACAGATGATTGACTAGACCTGTAATCATTTTTCCTGGTCTTTATGTTAAGGATCATGCTGACTTTTGGCTTGCAGTTCTAAACTCTCCTGCTATTATGTGATCTCTGAGTTTCTAAAGATAGTGAATTAAAGTCTGCTATTGAGTTATTAAAGAAAATGCTATAGAGGCATGGAATTTAATAAAGAATGAGATGAGGCTCAAGGATCAAAAGCTTCTCTATGAATTTGGATTTCAATTGAAAAGATTTTGGAAGCAACTTTAAAATGCAGGGGTAAGTTTAACACCATAAAAGCAATTGAGATCACTGTTTCTTATACTCTAACATTTGTTAATGTAGATGAAACACCTTAAAGCGGAACACGACAAAAGAAAGCTAAGTAGCAGTTGGCCTTTCATTGAAAAACTAAAATGAATACAATCATATACATTCATAAATGCTGAATCATGCATCTAGTAGAATAAAGATATGGATCTAGTTGAAATGCTTCGTTTGGCTCCAACATCTCGTAACCTGTGTCTTCCAATTCCATCCTAGACAACCAATATAACTGGTCTTCATGTTCCTTCTCAAAAGTAGCCACTTCAGAATAGTGTACTGAATTATCAGATACTGACTGATCAACATTGAGCCTGGCCGTGGCTTCAACATAATAAGTGACCTCTGTAGGTTCTGCTGTTACTGCCAATGGCTCAGCAATATTCATCGCTACAGCAACCTCGGGCACATCATATAATATCTGATTTGGTTCGTCGAATTCCTTTCCATCCCATTGATGCAAGTCAGCAGGCACTTCTAATTCGGGCGCCTCAAAAGTAGTCCTTTCAGCTGGTTCAACGCTATTATTCATCACCATTGATGCTACAGCCTGATGTGATTCTTGAAAAGCCATCATTGCAAAGCCAGAGTGTTCCAAATTTATTTGAGACATATCAGTCACTTCAGAATATTCAATATGCGTTGAATCGCTGCTCATATTTGGCATCGAAGAATCCATTATATCCCGTTGATTCAAGCCAAGCACATCTTCGGGAACCGACTGATCAAAGCTCATCAAATTCATTTGAGACATATAAGCTACTTCTGAATATTCAACATGCGCTGAATGGCTGCTCATATCTGCCATGGAAGGATCCAAATTGAGCATGCCCGTGGCTTCAACAGAATGTTGTCCACAAGTATAAGCAGCCTCTGTAGGTTCCGCTACTGCTGCTAATGGCTCAACAATATCTACTGCTACATCAACTTCGGGTACACCATCCAATATCTGATTTAATTCGTCTAATTCCTTTCCATCCCACTGATACAAGTCATCAGGCGCATATAATTCGGGCGCCCCAAAAGTAGTCTCTCCAGCTGGTTCGGCCACTACTTGTAATGGTTCAACAACACTATTATTCATCACCATTGATTCTTGAAACACCATTGTTTCAGAGTGCTCCAAATTCTTGCACATATTATAATAATCCTTGAAATTATTAGTAGCCAACAAGTCCTCAACAGAACTCGTTACCTCATCAGTTCCATCGGAAACATTATTCAACGCCGTGATTGTGGAAGTTTCGGAAGAACTGTTAACGTGCTTCAGCTTCTTGATGGCGCAGAGAACATAATCTCTACATTCTTGGTCGAACTTGTGAAGAATAACCTTAGAAAGTTCGTACTCCTTCATAAGCCAATGTCCATCTTTCTGATCTTCAGGGTAAAACTCTTTATTCTTGTAAGACAAATTTGTCTTGGTTCCACTATTAAGAAGTGAAGACGCGTCTCCCGTATTTTTGTAGTGAACTGGTTTGCCCTTGTTGTCCTGTCTCCAAGTTCCCTTGTTCCCGACAGCACGATGATACCTCGCGTTGCTTTTCTTCTTCCGCTTTGTGATAAAGTAGCGATAACTACTGCTGTCCTCATCTGCACCACAGGGTACTCCACTATCGTAAATCTCCCAAGGTTCTTGTCTGCCATAGACATCAATGTTAGTGGTAATAAATCCAGAATCCTGCATGTCTTGCCCAGCGACGAATCTCAGCAAGAACATAAGTCCTTCAGAATCGGTGGGACGGAAACGGAAACCCTCTTGACCAAGCTGTTGTAACTGCTCCATGAATCTCAACAAGAACGCAACTTTCTTCTCAAGAAGTTGAATACCTCGCTACTTTTGTATGAAAAGAACGTAATGTAATAAGGTTTGAGAGTATTTACACTGAATTTATAGGTATCTAGTGTGAAGTGCCTCCGTTTAGGAAATTATTACTTAGGCAACAATTACTTATGGAAACTTTTCCATATATGTACCGATCATATATGGAAATCTTCTGTTTGGCCTTAGTTCCATATGTGTATTACTATAATTTTATCTTTCTTTTTTACAAACATATATGCCAAGTTTCACAGTCTCCATTTAGGAATTAAATGGGTAACAAGTGTTAGTTAATTTAATTTCTTCCCATTCAACTTTCTTTTCCTATGGCTAAGTGGCCCGTAAACTTTATTATTTTTTGGTATATTTCTGTAAACTTTTAAAATTAGTTAAATTATATATTGGTTATATACAATCAGCTAAATAAACATTTTAACCAAAGAGGTAATCCTTTTCAAAATATTTAATAGGCATTAAATCTTTTATGATAAACAGTTTTAAGTTATATATCGATTATATACAATCAGCTAAATAAATAACTGATGTTCATGAAAAAGAAGTTTACAACTTTGGGGACTTTAAATTTCTAGGAGACTAACATAGGCATCACAATTACTTGACTATATAGTGACATTAAAAAAGTTCTAAAACTAAAAATACCAAACTTTATCCTAAGCCACGTGGCAATTCTATAACGTGGCAATATTGTGTTAGAATTGGAAAAAAGAAATTAGAGCTCATATCCAAGAGTTTGTAGGCGTTTGGACATAAAAATTATAATTTTAAAAACAAATAATTCTTGGAGTTAAGTTGCAAATGGTATTTGAATTTTGAAATAACGCTTGGACATGCGATTTCACTTTTAAAAAAAATATTTCTGGACTCATTTTTGAAAAATCTCGAAAGACTTATGAATTTTCGTGGACCAACACGTTTTTTAAAAAAAAGAAAAAAGAAAAAAAGAATTCATGGACAAAACGAATCTTGAATAATATGCCAAAAAACATATTCTAACAAAAAGATTAATCAAGACCGTCCAGATTGAATAAATATTTCAATTTTTAGTTTGCCATTATAAATCTTAAAATTTTTTAAATTTAATCATAAAAATCTTAAAATGTTGAGAATTGTTCTAACAAATTGTCGTGGTATCGAACTATATCAACTGAAAGAGGAATCGTTGTGGGCTCTACATTATATGATGGTGGCTTAGAGTTAAGTGGGGCAGAGCCCCACCGTTTATAATTAGATTGCGTGGTTGTCTGCTTTTGCGGTTTCTGGTTATCGGTACGTTGGCGGTGTATTTATGACTAAGAAAAGGAAATACTAGGGGTAATTCAGCCAACGACCAGAGCGGCGTGTGCTATAGTCGGCATTATCGATGCATGTTCAGGTTCTTGGGAAGACTCAAAACTTATGGTTTTGTGGACGTGATGCACATGGAAAAGGGCGCAGCAGTTGGTTGCTTCTTTGAGAGGTTGTCATGTGCTAGTGGAGCGTTGGAGTTGGTTATCTTCGGGACTAGGTCAGAGTAATTGACCCTCGCTAACGGTCCTAGTGGATTCAAGAATTAAAGTGCAATGCCTATAGAATTGTGGTCCGATGTCTGGTTGCCGATCGAATCTTCACAGTGGATTGCGAACGAAACCTGGAATTTTCTATGTTACCATCGGGTATACGGTGCAGTATTGGAGGAAAGGAAGAAATAGTTTCGGATGCGCAGAAGGAACTGAACCGTAGTCATTGAGTGTTCGAGGATGTGTTCAATAGACTGCAACGTTCTTATATATATAGAAAGAACTCTCAAATATTATATCTTGAATCCTCAGCCAAAGAAATGAATAAAAAGAAGATAAGATTTCTAATCGATCGAATTACTACACATAACGCGCATTTATTATTTAGCAGGTATATTTATATGTTTATAGACTTAATTACTAGTGATGAAACAAATATCAAATTATTCAACGAAGCAGCAAAAAAAGCAAAATATTAGTATAAGATAATAGTATTTTTGTATGCTCGTGTGGTAGTGCTTGATTGCTTAATGAATTTCAGTTTTCAATTACATGTGCATAGTGGATTCCTAGTTTGTAACAAGAGATGACTTCAATCCCTATATGTATTCTTTTCTATGATTAAAGAGAGTTATTACTATAATTTTCAACATTTGTATGTACTTTCTTCAACCCAAAGTAACAACTTAACTGTTTTGTTTTACAATACAAAGGAAAGCAAAAATAAATTTCATATTAGACAAAAATTTTATTTAACTATTTTTTAATATTTTAAATTTTAAAATTAGTTAAAATTATGCTAATAAAGTCTTTCCTTCTTTGATTCATATTCCTTTATTTTTTGTCAGTTACATTCTGTGACGACCCGGCCAGTCGTCTCATGAGTTACCGCTCATTACAGGTCATTCGGACGTGGTTTGGTTGGGGTTAGACCAAAAGAGTAACTTAGAAGATTTTGAAATTCTTAGGCTTGAATCCGACGTGAATTTGGTGTTGAGAGGTTGTTTTGAGCGTTCCAAAGATTGGAAGAAGTTCGAATAATGTTATGGGATATGTGGGCATGATTGGTTGAGGTCCCAGTGACTTCGGGCGAGTTTTGGGTGGTTAGACGAACTATTTCATCGTTGGAAAAATTTGCAGAAAACCAGAGTCAGGAATGCGGTCGCATTTCTCAAATGCGGACCGCATATTGCACAATGAGATCACAGACCCAGACAGATTTCTGGGCAAAGAATGAAGTCAGGAATGCGGTCGCATTTCCACAATGCGGACCGCATATCCACCACACTAAGACCGCAAACCGAGACAGATTTCTGGAAAAAAATCAACGTCAAAAATACGGTCGCATTTTTGACATGCGGACCGCAAACCGTACCTCACCCTGAATGCGGCGAAAGCTAGGGTTGCAATCTGCAATGGCCTTATCAGAAATGCGGACAGCATGTCTGATCTGCGACGGGAATGCGGTCGCATTTTAAACCCGACTGGAGCGATTTTGTCTCGATTTTTCACCCTTTATAAATAGAAACCAATACCCGTTGGTCATGCAAAACCCACTTTTCGTTACCACCTAAGAGAAACGCCTCCAAAACACCCTAAGTCACAGCAAATCAACCTCAAAACTATATCCAAAGGAGATTTTCTTGGACAAATTCTTAAAAGAGGGAATTTCGGCCATGTTAAACAATATTGGAGCCATAAAACTTGGATCGAAGCGAATTTTGGGGCAATTCTTGGAGGATTTTCAAGGGAAACATCGGGGTAAGTGTTCTTAACTCACCCTTGGTCAAATTACTCCGCTATATCGCTATCTTTAGTATCTAATTGGTGATTTAAGTTGGAAGATTTGTGAAAAATCCTTGAGTCTAGGTTTAAAGATTTGGATGTCGATCCGATGTCAGAATTGGATAATATTTGTATGGTTGAACTCGTTGGGAGATAAGGAACCCATTGATGTGAAAATTTCTGAATTTCGAGAAGTGGGCCCGGGGCTCGGGTTTTGCTAATTTCGTAATTTCCGATATTTTTTTATTGTTTCGCTTGGGCTTTGTTCCCTCAGCATATTGTGACGTATTAGTTCTGATTTTTGGATAGATTTGACGCGCGTGGAGGCCAATTCGAAGGGCAAAGGTGTCGCGGGCTAGGGATTTAGCTGGTTCGAGGTGAGTAGTGATTGTAAATAATGTTCTGAGGGTTTGAAGCCCTGGATTTGCACATCTTAGTGTTATATTGAGGTGAGGCACGCGCTCGATAATGAGCGTGGGGTCGTTTACTACTGGGGATTGTGACTTGGTCCATCGCGATTGATGATTTTACTACGCATTTGATTGAAACTTACTTGTTATCATCTTGATTTGGGCTGATTGCCATATTTGGGTGTCGTGCCAATTGTTTGAACCCTTCGGGGATTTTTATCACTGTTTCCTCACTATTTGATATATTAGTTCAACTCAGTCATGTTGTTTTCACTGTTTAACTTAGCCATTTTTACTCCGTTTGAGACTTAAATAATATTTTAATGATGTTTTGGGCTGAGAACTACTTGTTTACTATGCCCGCGGGGCTTGTGATGATTTTTTGACTGAGTGCGGCCGAGGGCCTGAGATACTGTATATACGCCACGAGGTGTAATCTTTTTCAAAATATTTAATAGGCACTAAATCTTTTATCATAAACAGTTTTAAATTATATATCGATTATATACAATCAACTAAACAAATATTTTCAATAAAAGAGGTAATATATACTTTTCAAGATATTTATGCATGTTATACAAAGTTGAAATTATTCCTTTAATCTTGTTGGTAGTAGTACTTAGAAACTGAAAGTTCTCGACTGAGTAATATAGGAAAATGAGGATATATGTCGAAATTTGTTGCATTAATAAGAAGTGAAAGCGAATTGGAAAAAAGAAATTAGAGCTCATATCCAATAGTTCGTAGGCGTTTGGACATAAAAATTATAACTTTTTTAAAAAATAAATCTTGGAGTTAAGTTGCAAATGGTATTTGAATTTTGAATAATTTTTGGACATGCGATTTCACTTTAAGAAAAATTTTCTGGACTCATTTTTGAAAAATCTCCACGGACTTATGAATTTTCGTGGACAAACACGTTTTTTTTTTAAAAATAAAAAAGAAAAAAAGAATTCATGGACAAAACGAGTCTTGAATAATATGCAATAAAAAAATATTCTAACGAAAAGATTAATCAAGACCGTCCAGATTGAATAAATATTTCAATATTTAGTTTGTCATTATAAATCTTAAATTTTTTTAAATTTAATCATAAAAATCTTAAAATGTTGAGAATTGTTTTAACAAATTGTCGTGGTACCGAACTATATCAACTGAACTGTAGTCATTGAGTGTTCGAGGATGTTCAATAACAAATATTATATCTTGAATCCTCAGCCAAAGAAATGAATAAAAAGATGATAAGATTTCTAATCGATCGAATTACTATACATAACGCGCATTTATTATTTAGCAGGTATACTTATATGTTTATAGACTTACTTACTAGTGATGAAACAAATATCAAATTATTCAACGAAGCAGCAAAAAAAGCAAAATATTAGTATCAGATAATAGTATTTAAGTATGCTCGTGTGGTAGTGCTCGATCTTCAAAATGGTATAAGCTCTTAGAAATTTATCTATAACTATATTGGTTCAATTTAATCAATGATGTCTGAACGATGTAGAGATATATTAGGAAAACATGTTAGACGACTTTAGAAGGATATATAAAAGTTCATGTGATAATCAACTACGTAATACATGCCGAATAACATTAATTAATTCTTAAGGAGTATGAGCAAGAGTGTTGAAAAGTATAATATACTTATACCTTATCAAGGGATCATAATGCAATGAAACAATTGAGGAAAAGTCCACAAAGGTATAATAACAAGTGGTATGTATAGCAATAACAAATTTATCAGGAGGTCATATGGTTCGCTCTAGATTTGATATACTTCTTTAAATAATTGAGACAATCGTCAGAAATATGTCAAAGTATAGTGAAGATGCTATATCGTTAAAAAAAGAACATTTAATTTGGGACGAACCATTTATGGAGAAGCGTCTGACCATCGAAACAGTTGACATGAGCTTCAAGATATAATGGACGTCTATGAATCGTTTGGGGAAAAGATGATTTTCGAATGTATTTATGTCAAGTACTATCAGTTGTTTCAAAATCGATAAAAACATAAATTGTAACTACAACTTGTTAACTTCATATTAAGGGCATTAAATTGAAAAGATTCGGCTAATAAAAAATATGATAGTATGAATAAAAATATTTATGTGCAACGCACGTATATAGAAACTAGTACATATAATATACATAGTTTATAATATTTTTTGGCTAGTGAAAACAATTAGTTTCAGCTGACCGGCTAATTATGTGATTCGCCCAACAAAATTGTTATAGCAATATTTGGCCAAGGATGCTTAATTGCTTAATGAATTTCAGTTTTCAATTACATGTGCCTATTGGATTCCTAGTTTGCAACAAGAGACGCCTTCAATCCCTTGCGAAATCTCATACTTTAACTATTGACTTTTGTTTATCCAAAATCAGATAACAATTTTTGTACGAGGTTTAAAGGATACGTGGTTTAATTCAACACGAATAAGTAAGAAATATAGATAAATGAATTAAAGATGAAGCTCGCAATGTTAAGGGCGAGGCGGATCCTGAATTGAATAATGAGTTCGTCCTGGATTGGAGAAGTGCTGTTCGCATACTAAATGTGCGGCCGCAAATATGGTCGTACTAACAATAATTTAAAAAGTTCAGAGAATGTTCAAAACGATCAAGTGCGAAGACTTGCCAAAAGTGCTGCCGCAGAAGGAAAAGTGCGGCAGCAAAAGCTGAAGTGCAGCTGCAGATGGAATTGTGTGGCCGTAGAACCTCTCAAAAGGCATTTTTGTCAGCAAATTTCAAGCCACTATAAATAGACGGAAAATACTTCGTAGGGAAATTTTTGTAATATTTTGAGCTGTAGTCGTTACATTTAACTGTTTTGGGTAATTAGTGACTATTTTGGGAGAAGAATTATTAGTTTTATCAATTTAATCTTAGTTTATAGATTTAATTAGTTCTTCTTTATTTTTTTCAATTTCTAGTATGAGTAACTGATTTTCTCTAGGATTGTGATCCAACCATAATGTGTAAACTTTATACCTGATTATTTTAGTGCTTGTTTATGATTGAGTGTTTATTATTCGATCTTGTTCATACATTATTTCTAGAATTAATGGTTACAAACTTCGATTCATGCCTATTTGATTTGGTTCTTACTTGAGAAAGGGGGGCTAGTCTAGGAACACTTGGCTAATAAAAAATTGGGGTAGTTAAGGTTTTGTCTAGTCTAATTAAAGGGTTTGAATTAGATATAGGAAAAACCCGACTTGAGCTTATTTCATAATGTTGCTTATTTCATTATGTTGTTAGTTATTATTTTTTATTCTGTAACCTTGACCTGTTTCCTTTTTAATGTCTATAAGGATCTTGTTCCAGCTAATAAGGAGAATATGTGCAAGGCATATTTGGGTAAATCAAGAAGAATAAGGCTCATTAGAGAACATTTCACTTTATGTATTTTGTTTAAGTGTTTTATCTTTGGTCATATTATTATTGAACCTAAAACTGCAGTTTCTATTATTTGCTATTAAATTAATGTTTTAGATGTATGTTTGACATTTTATTTTGTTACTATTGCTTTAGTTTGAGCAATGATGCAGAAATTTTAAACTGAACATGAATGCTCCATTATCAGTTCATTTTGGTAGAGTTTATTGTGCAGTTACTATTTGCGTCTTGTAGTTGTGGTTGGGGAGAACATTAGTCTTTGTAGATTTGCTTTCCCTACTTGATATGCGTGTAGGGAAAGCATTGATTCTTGAAAAGCCATTGTTTCAGAGTGTTCCAAATTCTTGCACATATTATAATAACCCTTGCAAGTATTAGTAGCCAACAGGTCAATAGAAACATTATTCAACGTCGTGATTGTGGAAGTTTCGGAAGAACTGTTAACGGGCTTCAGCTTCTTGATGGCGCAAAGAACATAATCTCTACAGTCTTGGTCGAACTTGTGAAGAATAACCTTAGAAAGCTCGCACACTTTCATGAGCCAATATCCATCTTTCTGATCTTCAGGGTAAAACTCTTTTTTTCTTGTAAGACAAGTTTGTCTTGTATCCAATATTAAGCACAGAAGATGCATTTCCCATATTTTTGTAGTGAACTGGTTTGCCCTTGGCGTCCTATTTTCAAGTGCCCTTGTTTTCGACAGCACGATGATACCTTGTGTTGCTTTTCTTCTTCAGATTTGTGAAAAAGTAGCGATAACTACTGTTGTCCTGATCATCACCACAGGGTACTCCATTGTCGAACTGAAGTCCCCTTCGTACGCTAGACGAGATTATTAGTGCCGCACTAGAAAATCAATGTCATTAGTAATTGAGAAAACTAAAATGAGCAATTGATTACTTGATATTTACAATGAAATGATTTAGTCTTCTAAAAGGTAGAAACAAGTCCGTTGGCAGCAACTTTATCTTGAGCATCAGGGTATATAGCACCGTGCGCGACACTATTTGTATCTGCCTGTGGCTGGGCATGGCACTTGGATCAAGATCTGTGCGCACGACATTGTATGTGTGTGCGGCATTGTTGGTAACATGATGATCTGTGCGCGCGGCACAACTGGCACAGATCTGATCAAATGAATTACAGATTTCTAGTAATAAAACCCCAGTACTGCGACTTCTATGCTGGTTCCATGGTAGCATCTCATAAAGAAGATTGT
Organism: Nicotiana obtusifolia; assembly: GCA_002018475.1. Lineage (NCBI taxonomy): Eukaryota > Viridiplantae > Streptophyta > Magnoliopsida > Solanales > Solanaceae > Nicotiana > Nicotiana obtusifolia. Next base: position 16,807 of record MCJB01050467.1, read on the forward strand.
TGTCCAATAAATTAGAACTTAAAAGTTTTCCTGATTAGATCTTAATTACCATATTATGAGTAATTTGAAACAGTACAAACTAGAGTATTGTTACCGTCAAATTTTTAATTTTTTTGGGTTCGTCTCTAATCACATTTAAACATGTGCATTTCTTGTCAGGATTCAGGAATATGAAGATGCAATAGTGCTTGAGAATCACAACACATAGAAGCAAAGTAAATTGCATTCTTGAATGGTGAAAAAAAAGTAGGCAAGACAAAACAAGAGGAAAGCATAGCTAATCAGCAAAATCTCTTCTATGCTTTAGCCTTTTAAATTACAAGATCTTTGACTTAATTGAAAACTACATAAACAACTCCATGCGCTTCTTGATGCAAAGCATTCCCATGGTATCATGTGCAATAACAAAGGATGTGTAAGTGACAGTTGGTACTACAATGTGAAAATTCTTGATGAGTTATGACTGAACATCAAGCTAACATAAGCTGTTACTACACATACATCTACTATAATAAGGATTTATGAAGCTAGTTGAAATGCTTCGTTTGGCTCCAACATCTACTATAATAAGGATTTATTATCAGATACCGACTGATCAGCATTGAGGATGGCCGTGGCTTCAACATAATAAGTGGCCTCTGTAGGTTCTGCAGTTATTGCTAATGGCTCGGCAATATGCATCGCTACATCACCCTCGGGCACATCATATAATATCTGATTTGGTTCGTCGAATTCCTTTCCATCCCATTGATACAAGTCAGTAGACACTTCTAGTTGGGGTGCCTCAAAAATAGTCCCTTCAGCTGGTTCAACACTATTATTCATCACAATTGATTCCACAGCCTGATGTGATTCTTGAAAAGCCATCATTGCAGTGTCAGAGTGTTCCACATTTATTTGAGACATATCAGCCACTTCAGAATATTCAATATGTGTTGAATTGCTGCTCATATCTGGCATCGAAGAATCCATTATATCCCATAGATTCAAGCCAAGCACATCTTCGGGAACCGACTGATCAAAGCTCATCAAATTCATTTGAGACATATAAGTTACTTCTGAATATTCAACATGCGCTGAATGGCTGCTCAGATCTGCCATCGAAGGATCCAAATTGAGCATGCCCGTGGCTTCAACAGAATGTTGTCCACAAGTATAAGCAGCCTCTGTAGGTTCCGCTACTGCTGCTAATGGCTCAACAATATCTACTGCTACATCAACTTCGGGTACACCATCCAATATCTGATTTAATTCGTCTAATTCCTTTCCATCCCACTGATACAAGTCATCAGGCGCATATAATTCGGGCGCCCCAAAAGTAGTCCCTCCAGCTGGTTCGGCCACTACTTGTAATGGTTCAACAGCACTATTATTCATCACCATTGATTCTTGAAACGCCATTGTTTCAGAATGTTCCAAATTCTTGCACATACAACAAACATGTACTTCAGGTGCAAGCAATGCTGTAGAAAGACAGCTGATGTAAAAAAGAATGTGTTATTTTGTCTTTGCTGTGTGAAAAGATCTAAATAATAGTGATTTTATCATCAATTTGTAATTGCTTCCTGTCTTGCACAAGTAAGGAAGCAGATTATCGAGAAAGAATAAAACTGAAGAGTACTGAAATTAATACTAGAGAAAGAAACAAAAGGTAAATTACCTGGAGTGAAGGCAGTGGTGCCTGGCTATAACTCTCCGATGAGTCCGAACCATCAAAGTAAATGGCAGTTGATTCTATGTGAGTGAAGCACAACATTACCATGTAACAATTCAAGCTTTAGATTATGTTTTAAATAAACTGTGATTTCTTGGAAAACAAAACTTCTAGCACTTTGATAGATAGATCTTTTGCGGAATGATCCTATACACAACAACAAAAAATAGTGAACGACAAAATTCTTCATGAGTTATGATTGAACATCGCGAGAACAACAATAAATATGCCTCATTCCAAATACGTTGGGAAGATGATATGAATTCTCATTTCTTTCTCTAAGCTCTGAATCATATCATCGCCACTTTAATTCTCACAATAAAATAAAAATAAACTAAACAAATTGTGATATTTATTTTAAGTTCCTTTGGAGTGAAAGATTGCCCAGGGAATATTGTGTTAGAATTGGAAAAAAGAAATTAGAGCTCATATCCAAGAGTTCGTAGGCGTTTTGGACATAAAAATTATAATTCTAAAAAAAAGTAATTCTTGGAGTTAAGATGCAAATGGTATTTGAATTTTGAAATAATGCTTGGACATGCGATTTCACTTTAAAAAAAAAAAGATTTCTGGACTCATTTTTGAAAAATCTCCAAAGACTTGTGAATTTTCGTGGACAAACACGTTTTTAAAATGTTGAGAATTGTTTTAACAAATTGTCGTGGTATCGAACTTTATCAACTGAACCGTAGTCATTGAGTGTTCGAGGATGTGTTCAATAGACTGCAACGTTCTTATATATATAGAAAGAACTCTCAAATATTATATCTTGAATCCTCAGCCAAAGAAATGAATAAAAAGAAGATAAGATTTCTAATCGATCGAATTACTACACATAACGCGCATTTATTATTTAGCAGGTATATTTATATGTTTATAGACTTAATTACTAGTGATGAAACAAATATCAAATTATTCAACGAAGCAGCAAAAAAAGCAAAATATTAGTATCAGATAATAGTATTTTTGTATGCTCGTGTGGTAGTGCTTGATTGCTTAATGAATTTCAGTTTTCAATTACATGTGCATAGTGGATTCCTAGTTTGTAACAAGAGATGACTTCAATCCCTATATGTATTCTTTTCTATGATTAAAGAGAGTTATTACTATAATTTTCAACATTTGTATGTACTTTCTTCAACCCAAAGTAACAACTTAACTGTTTTGTTTTACAATACAAAGGAAAGCAAAAATAAATTTCATATTAGACAAAAATTTTATTTAACTATTTTTTAATATTTAAATTTTAAAATTAGTTAAAATTATGCTAATAAAGTCTTTCCTTCTTTGATTCATATTCCTTTATTTTTGGTCAGTTACATTCTGTGACGACCCGGCCAGTCGTCTCATGAGTTACCGCTCCGTTTTTTCCATTTTCTGCCACATTATACCTTGTTGTCTGTGTTTTATGTGCCCGAGTTGAGTAGTTGCGTTTGGAGTGAGTTTGGCAAGAAATGAGACACTTAGTCTCTTTTGAGAAGGTTTAAGCTGGAAAAGTCAACCGACTGTTGACTTATGAGTTAGAGGGCTCGGATATGAGTTCCGAAAGTTCGGTTAGTTTCGGGAGGTGATTTATGACTTAAGAGTGTGATCGGAATTGGTTTGTGAGGTTCCGTGTAGAATTAGGCTTGAATTGGTAATGTTAGAATTTTTGCGATTTCCGGTTGTTAGGCGAGATTTTGATCCAAGGGTCGGAATGGAATTCCGACAGTCGTTGTAGTTTCGATATGTCATTTGGAATGTGTGTGCAAAATTACAGGTCATTCGGATGTGGTTTAGTTGGGGTTAGACCAAAAGAGTAACTTAGAAGATTTTGGAATTCTTAGGCTATAATCCGACGTGAATTTGGTGTTGAGAGGTTGTTTTGAGCGTTCCAAAGGTTGGAACAAGTTCGAATAATGTTATGGGATATGTGGGCATGATTGGTTGAGGTCCCAGTGACTTCGGGCGAGTTTTGGGTGGTTAGACGAACTATTTCATTGTTGGAAAAATTTGCAGAAAACCAGAGTCAGGAATGCGGTCGCATTTCTCAAATGCGGACCGCATATCCACCACACTAAGACCGCAAACCGAGACAGATTTCTGGGCAAAAATCAACGTAAAAAATGCGGTTGCATTTTTGACATGCGGACCGCAAACCGTACCTCACCCTGAATGCGGCGAAAGCTAGGGTTGCAATCTGCGATAGCCTTATCAGAAATGTGGACAGCATGTCTGATCTACAACGGGAATGCGGTCGCATTTTAAACCCGACTGGAGCGTTTTTGTCTCGATTTTTGGCCCTTTATAAATAGAAACCAATACCCGTTGGTCATGCAAAACCCACTTTTCGTTACCACCTAAGAGAAACACCTCCAAAACACCCTAAGTCACAGCAAATCAACCTCAAACTATATCCAAAGGAGATTTTCTTGGACAAATTCTTAAAAGAGGGAATTTCGGCCATCTTAAACAATATTGGAGCCATAAAACTTGGATTGAAGCGAATTTTGGGGCGATTCTTGGAGGATTTTCAAGGGAAACATTGGGGTAAGTGTTCTTAACTCAACCTTGGTCAAATTACTCCACTATATCGCTATTTTTAGTATCTAATTGGTGATTTAAGTTGGAAGATTTGTGAAAAATCCTTGAGCTAGGTTTAAAGATTTGGAGGTCGATCCGATGTCGGAATTGGATAATATTTGTATGGTTGAACTCGCTGGGAGATAAGGAACCCATTCATGTGAAAATAATGCAAAGAAACAATTGAGGAAAAATCCACAAAGGTATATGTGAAAAAATTGGATGCACATCCAAAACTAAATTCTTAACAAGAACAAGCTTTTAAAAATATATTACAAAAAGTCGGCTTTGATATTGCGGGAATTGTTTTTTAAAGATAGACGGGAGGAATTGAAACATTGTTATATTGTACATAACTTGAAACAATTAGAGGCATGATAATTATAGCTATAATAACAAGTGGTATGTATAGCAATAACAAATTTATCAGGAGGTCATATGGTTCACTCTTAGATTTGATATACTTCTTTAAATAATTGAGACAATCGTTAGAAATATGTCAAAGCATAGTGAAGATGCTATATCGTTAAAAAAAGAAAATTTAATTTGGGACGAACCATTTATGGAGAAGCGTCTGACCATCGACACAGTTGACATGAGCTTCAAGATATAATAGACGTCGATGAATCGTTTGGCGAAAAGATGATTTTCGGATGTATTTCTGTCAAGTACTATCAGTTGTTTCAAAATCGATAAAAACATAAATTGTAACTACAACTTGTTAACTTCATATTAAGGGCATTAAATTGAAAAGATTCGGCTAACAAAAAATATGATAGTATGAATGAAAATATTTACGTGCAACGCACGTATATAGAAACTAGTACATATAATACTCATATTTTGTAATATTTTTTGGCTAGTAAATACAATTAGTTTCAGCTGACCGGCTAATTTTGTGATTTTCCCAACAAAATTGTTATAGCAATATCTGGCCAAGGATGCTTAATTGCTTAATGAATTTCAGTTTTCAATTACATGTGCATAGTGGATTCCTAGTTCGCAACAAGAGATGACTTCAATCCCTTGCGAAATCTCATACTTTAACTATTGACTTCTGTTTATCCAAAATTGGATAACAATTAAATTTGTACGCGGTTTAAAAGATACGTGATTTAATTTAACACGAATAATTAAGAAATATAGATAAATGAATTAAAGATGAAGCTCGCGATGTTAAGGGCGAGACTGATCCTGGATTGAATAATGAGCTCGTCCTCGATTGTGCCCTCGGTTAAGGCACAGTCATGAATAAAGAACATAACTAGCGAACAAACTATCAACAGTAGCTTAAAGAAAAAGATGAACTTTTATTGTTGTGGTTTGAGTACCATGGAACTAACGGCAACCGGACAGGGGACTATCGGCATCTGTGCAAGGAGGTGGCGACATTACTGAAAAATGACCATCACAGAGAATCTTTAAGTGACCGGGCTAAAAACAACTACGACCGCAATCGTGATAATGCAGAACCTTCGAAAGCAGGAGAAGATCCCCCACGTTTGACGATCAACATGATTTTCGAGAGGAACAAGATTAATGGTGTAGCATTTTCAGTGGCAAAAAAGACGAAGGTGTCGGTGATCCACAGTAAGAGACTCCGGGAAATCGCTGAGGAAGACATTACTTTCATGGAGGAAGACGCAGATGGACTACTGCTAGCTCATTAAACGTATTTTGGTGGACTTAGGAAGTTCGGCCAATATCATCCAACGGAGAGTGTCGGAGCAAGCCAAGCTCCCCGAAAGTATCATTCTGGCCACAAAACTCCTTGCCAATGGTAATCTCTTTAAATGTCTTAGATTTTTCATGAATACGTATGGAAAGTTTCTCAATCTACGTTTAGGGAATTAAATGGGCAACAAGTGTTAGTTAATTTAATTTAGTCTACGTTTAGGGTATTTTGAATAATGTTTATGATTATTAATCTTTTATGGACAAAAATAGTAAATAGTATCCTATGACTAGTGGTGCCTAAACTTTATTATTTTTTGGTATGTTTATGTAAATGTCTCAATTTAATATGCTGGTAGTATAGACAAATAAGGTCATCTAATAAATTGAGAAATATATATTTTTAGCCGCTCCCAAAAATAAAAGTAGACGAAATGTGTGTATTTTTATATATGTATATTATATCTATATCTATATTTATCTATATTATTATAAAGGCATGAACAGAGTATCGAGTGACCAAAATAGCCTTAAAGATAAATTTCATATTAGAAAAAATTGTCATTTAACTATTTTTCTAATATTTAAACTTTTAAAATTAGTTAAAATTGTGCTTATAAAGTCTTTCCTTATTTGATTCATATTCCTTTATTTTTGGTCATTTACATTCTATGTTAAGTAAAACTATACTAAAAAATTAATTTTTTAAACATTTGCCTTCTCCCGAGACTATATAGGGACAACAGATATTTATTATCCACTTAAAAGTCCTTCCGTCCAATGAAATTGCATTGAAACTATCCTAATTCTTTTATTCATTTGTCTATAAACCACGTATAATTAAAAAAAATTCTTGAGTCAACAAATGATAAAATGCCCTTCAATAGCTATATTTTTCCTCAAATGATAATTTCGTGTTGGAAAAGTTACATTTTGCTACAATATATGCTAGATAAGATTATAATCATTATTATTATTATAAATTTTAGAGGAACTTATATTAAGTTCTGAAGATGCGTTTCCCATACTTTTGGAGTGAACTGGTTTGCCCTTGTTGTCCTGTCTCCAAGTTCCCTTGTTCCCGACAGCACGATGATACCTCGCGTTGCTTTTCTTCTTGCGCTTTGTGATAAGGTCGCGATAACTACTGTTGTCCTCATCAGCAGCACAGGGTACTCCATTGTCGTAAATCTCCCAAGGTTCTTGTTTGCCATAGACATCAACGTTAGTGGTAATAAATCCAGAATCATACATCTCTTGCCCAGCGACGAATCTCAACAAGAACATAAGTCCTTCAGAATCGGTGGGACGGAAACGATAAAGTAGGGCTTACGTTGGTTAACTACTTATGGAAACTTTTCTTTTCTCAATCATAAATGGAAAACTTCCTAGTTCCATATATGTATTCTTTTCTATGATTAAAGAGAGTTAATACTATAATTTTCAACATTTATATGTACTCTCTTTGTAATATAAAGAGACAATGCCAAATGATTATGCGCTAATTAGATTAATTTTTTGAAAATTGATAAATTTGAGCAGAATAAAAATTGCTCCAGTGTGTATGTGGGAAAAGATACAGATACCACACCATGAATCGTCTCAAAATTGGTCCCAAATTTGTAGTCATGGCTCCTGAAAGCACCATTTCATTTTGATTGAGATTTCATCGAGTTGCTATACTATTTGTGTTGCTTAAAGTGCTAAAAATAATAAAGTTTGCAAAAGAAATACGGCAATGTATGTGGAAAAAGGTCCAGAATGTAGTTCTTTTAGAACATTTTACTTTTTCTTAAAAATGTTAGACATTAGCACCACCTTCAGAACACTCCATTTTAGCAAATTCTTTATAAAAGTCTATTTTCTCTTTCCTAAAATGTTATCCTTGTTTTTATAAGACGATGTTGATTGAACTTGTGACCTAGATCAACTTATCTTGATGAAATATAAACACTAAGATATATATTACGAAAACATGTTAGACGACTTTAGAAGGATAAGTAAAAGTTTATGTGATAAATATTTAAGATTTTACTTAATTTTATAACTTTAAATTCAATATAAAAAGTTTTTTTGACTATATAGTGAACATTAAAAAGTTCTAAAACTAAAAATACCAAACTTTCTCCTAAGTCACGTGGCAATATTGTGTTAGAATTGGAAAAAAGCAACTAGAGCTCATATCCAAGAGTTCGTAGGCGTTTGGACATAAAAATTATATATTTTTAAAAATGTAATTCTTGGAGTTAAGTTGCAAATGGTATTTGAATTTTGAAATAATGCCAACAGTATTTACACATGGGATGACCTGGGCAGAAAATTTCTGATCAAATTTTTTCCAGCCAAGAAGACAAAGTCACTGAGAAGCCAAATTTTGGGATTTGAACAACGGGAAGGAGAGACCCTTCGACAGGCATGGGAAAGGTATAAGAAGCTGCTTAGGGATTGCCCACACCATTTCCAGACAGATGAGGTACTGGGACACACGTTTGTTGATGGGCTAGATGAAGCTTCGAAAATGAACCTTGACTCAGCATGTGAGGGCAGTTGCATGGCCAAGCCGTAGAGTGAAATCCAACTCTTATTGAACAATTTCACGGCCAATGATCATAATTGGCAAGGTGATGGTGACTCGCGCAGAGCCATTAAACAGAAGGGAGCTGGATTGATCGAATTAAATGACCTTGCAGCTATGAGAGCAGAGATGGCTAAACTGGCCAATCAGATGAACAGAATGAAGATGCAGCAGGTTCAACCAAGACAGCAGGTCCAACAAATGTCATTATGTTGTGAGATGTGTGGTGACAACCACACAAGTGATATGTGTCCCACCAACCCAGAATCCATATATTATGTGGGACAACAGAACAGGGGGCCCGTAAATCAGAATACACAATATGGGAATTCCTACAATCCAAATAAGAGGAATCATCCCAATTTTTCATGGGGTGGTAATCAACAGCAGCAGAATACAGGCAGACCGCAAGGAAACTATAACCAACGACAGAGGCAACCTCCTCAGTCTGATGACAACACGAATGAGTTGCTAAAGCAGCTGGTGCAGGACAACAAGCAGTTCAAAACTGAGTATCAAACCCTCACTACTACAGTGAGGAATCTGGAGCGCCAGTTGGGGCAGCTGGCCGGGGCACAGAATACTCGACCTGCTGGGGCACTACCCAGCGACACTGAAGCCAATTCATGGGTAGCACCGAATGCGGTCTCATTGAGGAACCGGAGACAGTTAGAAGAGGTCGAATCGAAAAAGAAAAAGCAGGTAACTTTCAATGAAAAACCAACTACCATTGAGGTAATTGCAGAAAAGGGCAAGGAAGTGGAGAAATCAGTCAACGAGGCAGGAGCTGAGCAACCCCACAGTTGGTTGCAAGGCCACCACCTCCCTTTCCACAAAGATTACAAAAGTTGAGAGATAATGAGGCCTACAAAAAATTCCTTGAGATCTTAAAATAGGTACAAATTAATATTCCATTGGTGGACATTTTACAAAAGGTGCCGAAATATGCAAAGTACATCAAGGATATTGTGGCCAACAAAAAAAGACTAACTGAGTTTGAAACGGTGTGGCACTTACTGAAGAGTGCAGTTCGAGAATTCAAGGGAAATTACCGCAAAAACTAAAGGATCCGGGCAGCTTCACTATTCAGATATCTATTGGAAACATGCTGTGGGAAGAGCACTATGCGACCTCGGGACATGCATAAATTTGATGCCGCTTTCAGTGTTCCGACAGTTGGGGTTGGGTGATCCACCCCCAACCACAGTCATATTGCAGTTGGCAGACCGCTCTTTGGCTCATCCGGAGGGTGTGATTGAGGACGTACTAGTCCAAGTTGGCTCGTTTATATTTCTGGCGGACTTCATCATTTTGGATTATGAGCCAGATCAGGACGTCCCATTTATTTTGGGGCGTCCCTTTTTAGCTACCGGCCGCGCCATCATAGATGTTTGTGAAGGAAAGATGACTATGCGGGTAGGGGACCAAGAAGAAGTGTTTAATGTTTATAAAGCACTACGACTGCCGACACATTACAAGGAGTTGTCCATGATTTCAGTGGTGGAGAATGTCTCCACATCCTTAGTGTCGTACTTGAGCCCAATTGATCCAGTTGAATGTTTATTAATTGGGGATGTGGAAGCTGTTGAAGATGACATAATGAGAGACATCGAGCAGTTACTGGACCTATCGTGCAAATACATTCAAGGGTTCAGAAAATTTGAAGAATTGGAGAGGCATGTTACTCTGACCCCTCCCAGGCCATCTGTTGAGGAAGCACCCAGGCTTGAACTCAAGCCTCTCCCAGCGCATCTGCGCTATGCATATTTGGGTCAATCTGAAACATTGCCAGTGATCATATCATCCAGCCTGACTAGCACACAAGAGGAAAAATTACTACGGGTCCTTCGAGAATACAAAAAGGCAATTGGGTGGACCATCACAAATATCAAGGGAATCAGTCCATCGTTTTGCATGCACAAAATATTTTTAGAAGAAGGACACCGCCCCAATGTAGAGCAACAACGGAGATTGAATCCAATAATGAAAGAAGTGGTGAAAAAGGAGGTCATAAAATTGATAGACACGAGTATTATTTTACCAATTTCTGACAGCAACTGGGTCGGCCCAGTGCAGTGTGTACCCAAGAAAGGGGGAATGACCGTTGTAGAAAATGAAAAGAACGAATTGATTCCCACTCGAACCATTACAGGATGGAGGGTATGTATTGACTATTGGAAACTCAACAAGGCAACCCGAAAAGATCACTTCCCACTTCCATTCATTGATCAGATGCTCGACAGACTAGCAGGACACGAATATTATTGCTTTTTGGATGGCTACTCAGGGTATAATCAAATTGTTATATGCCCCGAAGATCAAGAGAAGACCACCTTCACATCCCTTATGGCACCTTTGCCTTCAAGCGAATGCCATTCGGCCTATGCAACGCACCTGCGACATTCCAAAGATGCATGATGGCCATTTTCACCGATATGGTGGAAAAATTTGTGGAAGTGTTTATGGATGATTTCTCTGTTTTTGGGCCGTCATATGATGATCGCTTAAGGAATCTGAGTAAAGTGCTAGCACGGTGCGAAGAAACTAATTTGGTACTTAATTGGGAAAAGTGCCACTTTATGGTGCAAGAAGGAATGGTCTTGGGCCACAAGATTTTTAGAACCGGCATTGAAGTAGATAAAGCAAAAGTCGAGGCCGTTGAAAAATTACTGCCTCCAATCTCCGTCAAGGGTGTCCGGAGCTTCTTAGGACATGCCGGTTTTTATAGATGCTTCATTAAAGATTTTTCTAAAATTGCTACTCCTTTGTGCAGGTTACTTTAAAAAGATGTACCATTCAAATTCAATGATTCCTGCCTCAAGGCGATCGAAGCACTTAAGGAGAGGCTGATAACTGCACCTATCATTGTAGCACCGGATTGGTCAATGCCTTTTGAACTTATGTGCGATGCTAGTGATTTGGCCATTGGAGTAGTGCTAGGACAGCGAAAAGACAAAGTTTTCCATTCTATCTACTACGCGAGCAAAACTCTTGACCTGGCACAGCAAAATTACACTACCATCAAAAAGGAGTTGCTAGCAGTAGCTTGGGCATTTGAGAAATTCCGAGCTTATTTGGTGGGAACGAAAGTCATAGTCCACAGCGACCATGCAGCAATCAGGTATCTATTTACTAAGAAAAAGTCTAAAGCTCGATTAATGCGCTGGGTACTGTTGTTGCAGGAATTTGATGTGGAAATCAGAGACCGAAAGGGGACTGAAAATCAAGTAGCGGACCATCTATTACGGTTAGAAAATCATGACCACATGGAAGAAGATGGACAAATAAAGGAATTCTTTCTAGATGAACACCTTTTTGCAATCAGTCATGATTTTCCCCCGTGGTATGCAGATTATGTAAATTACTTGGTGAGCGGAGTACTCCCCCCAGATTTCAAAACCGAAGCCAGAAAAAGGTTTCTGCATGATGTCAAGTTCTATTACTGGGATGAACCATACTTGTTCAAATAGTGTGCCGATCAATTGATGAGGAGATGTATTACGGATGAAGAGGTTGATTCTGCTTTGCATGATTGTCATGCCTCAACGTATGGAGGCCATCACCGAGGCGACCGAACAACAGCCAAAGTGTTACAATCCGGGCTATTTTGGCCTACTCTGTTCAAGGACGCACATGCATTTGTCAAAAGATGCGATCAATGTCAAAAAACAGGCACAATCACAAGATAGCAAGAGATGCCCCTCAACAACATTCTCAAAGTTGAACTCTTTTATGTTTGGGGGATAGACTTCATGGGACCGTTCCCACCTTCCAGAGGGAACAAATACATTTTGCTTGCTGTTGACTATGTGTCCAAATGGGTAGAGGCAAATGCTTTGCCCACAAATGATGCCATGGTAGTCGCTGCATTTGTCAAGAAGAACATATTTTCCAGATTCGGTACTCGGGCATTGATTAGCGATGAAGGCACACACTTTTGCAACCGGCTGCTCAATAATATTTTAGCAAAATATGGGGTGCGTCACAAAGTTGCTACAGCATACCATCCCCAAACAAGCGGTCAAGCTGAAGTATCCAATAGAGAAATAAAACAAATCTTGGAGAAGACAGTGAGCGTAAATAGAAAGAATTGGGCTTCAAAGTTAGATGACGCTCTTTGGGCATACAGGATAACTTTTAAAACTCCAATCGGGACATCACCTTACAAACTAGTCTACGGAAAAGCTTGCTATCTACCGGTGGAGTTGGAACATAAAGACTATTGGGCGATAAAGAAATTGAATATGGACATTGAAGCTGCGGGGGGAAAAGAGACTAATGCAATTGAATGAACTAGATGAATTCCGGCTACACTCCTACGAGAATGCCAAACTATATAAAGAAAAGACAAAGAGATGGCATGACAAGCATATCAACCCACGCCATTTTGAATCGGGCCAGCAAGTGCTTTTATTCAATTCGAGATTAAGGTTGTTTCCCGGAAAGCTAAAGTCGAGATGGTCAGGGCCTTTTGAAGTAGTGCGAGTTACACCATATGGTGCAATTGAATTACGTGCTCTAAACAGTGAAAGAAAATTCTTGGTGAACGGACAAAGGGTAAAGCATTACTGGGGAGGATTGCTCAACAGGGACAAAACTAAGATCGTGCTTACCAATGAGTAAGGCGACAAAGTTGAGTCGTGCCCTTACGTTAAATCAGGAACTTGTTGGGAGGCAACCCAATGTTTAATGTTGTTTTTAGTTAACTTCTTGTTTTAATCTTTTTTTTAGATTAGCTAGAGTAACATAATTGACGTATAAAATTAGTGTATGTAATGTTGTAATAAGTGACACAAAAAAAAAAGAGGCAAACAACACTGCCTCCAGCGCCCAACGCTGCCTGTGGCGCTCAAAGCAGTAAGTTTTCACGACCCCAGTGCTGGGGCGGGCGCTAGATGCCAGCTGGGGGGCCTGGTAAGTCTTCTCTCTTTTTCTTTTAATTTCGACCCATACCCGCCTAAATTCGACCCGTACCCATTTTCCCCTAACTAAAATAACCTTTTTTAAGTAACCCAACCACACACAAACATACTCTCTGCTTCGAGTTCAGTTCTTCTTCTCCTCTAAAATTTTCGGATCCCTCGCCTTTTTACTCTTTCTCATCAGGTATCACCTTCTTTCATCTTCTCTTTTCTTTTATTGTCTTTGTCTTTTAAGTTTTGATTTTACCTAACTATACATGTCCCCATTCCCCATATCCCCCTCCCTTTTCTTATAATAGTGATTTCAACTTTGATAAGTGTACATTAGGCAGAAATTTTTGTGCTTTTGGTTGTATCGGAGTAGTAAACTACCATTCCCTCTACTTAGTCAAAAAAAATCGGTAGGGTTACTACACTTCTCCATTGTTGAGGGTGACGAACACTGTTCTTGCACACCACATGTTTGATTAAATGCCTGAAAGCTATTCTTTTAAGCTTCGATGAAGTCTGAGTAATTGAAAATACTTATATATTCATTTGAATTAAGTGTGGGGTAGTTTGGGTTATTTATACGTATTTAGGGTGGGTTTTATCTCAAACATGTTGTGCACCCTATTTATTCATCATGTATGTTGTCAAAATTGTGTACGCTAGTTCTTGTATATATACTTGTCGTTTTCACCTTTAAAGTTCCGAGCTCTACTCGTCTATCATCATTGACACTTACTCACATTGCCATGTGCACTAATTCTCACACACGAGGAAGTCTTGAGTACCCGTCATTTATCTTGCACACGCTTGTTTTTGTACGTCAAGTTTAAGTGTGGGGTCCTTTCATGCAATTGTCCTACACTTTTTCTCACTTTTACTAATTGTCGTGTTGCGGGAAGATATAGCACGTGACAGTGACAAAGGGAAAGCTCTTGGCAAGGCTTCAACTACCTCGCAAGCGCTTAAAAAACGCACAAAGGGAAAGCTCTTGGCAAGGCTTCAACTACCTCCCAAGCGCCTAAAAAACGCAAACAGGGAGAAGGATCATCTCGCCATTCCAAAGGCAAACAGGTCGATGAAGGCTCACAGCACGTGCCCACACGGCCTCGCCCTCGGTTGGATTTTGTCAATGATGCGGCTGCAGTCTGGTACAGGAGCTTTGTGCCCACAGGGCGCTACGTCTCAGAGATGGGCATCAATACAACTTCCCTCGAAAAATATATCCCGGATATTCTTGCTCGTCTCCGTCTCTTCAGGATGGATAAATTCCTTGATTGCCCAGGGCCAGCAAACCTGAGCCTAGTTCGCGAACTATATGTGAATTGGGTTCATCAGCGCTGCGTCTCGTATGTTCGAGGAATTGAGGTACCAATGGCCAGAGAAAGTCTATGCAACTACTTGGGCATTGAAAATGCGGACCCAACCCGCCATCAGAGTCTAATCAAAAGTCCCCCGTATCAGCTCATCCGACATACTCTTTGTGGCGTTGATTCCAACACCAAATGGAACAGAAAACAGGAGAATATCCACCTTTCCAGAGTCAGGGCCAATTTTAACAATACCGCCAAGGTGTGGCAGAATTTCGTGCAGGCTAAGATGATGCCTGTCGAACACAACAGTGATTGCACAGGGCTTGAGTCTGCTTGATATTCTCTCTCATGACCGGCTGCCCTATCAACATAGAAGAGATTATGCTCATGGAGATGGCCCGTACCAGGTTCGGACGACATATTAGGCGGCTCTACTATGGAAACCTCTTGACCCAGTACATGCGTTTTTTGGGTGTGCCCCAGTATCCGAGGCATGATGAAGTGGTGGAGGCTCCACCAGGTCTTATGGAAATTACATCAGTCATGGAGCCGACTTCCAAACTCACCCCGGCAGCTAGGTTGGAGCGAGATGAGAAATTTAACAAATATATGTACAATGCTATCAAACTACTGATGAGCCGAGCAAGAATTTCTGATGAAGAGCGCATGCACTTGCGCGATGATCTTTCTGGCGCGTCAAAGGAGATGCTCGGGATTGCACCAGGCAGTACAGTCCATTCAGAAGAAGACGCCAACACTGTCCAAGGTTCGGATCATGAAGGGGAGGATGAGATGAAGCCACAGGGCCTATGGCATTGGTGCCATTTGAGATGGATTCCGATGAAACCGGCATGGATTGAGGGGAGTATTTCTTTTCACCCTACTTTACTTTTAAAATTTTCAATGCATCGAGGACTATGCATATAATAAGTGTGGGGTGGGGGAAAGTACTAGTCGTGCCTTGTAGTTATATGTTGTTAAAAGTGTCTGTTGTGTGATCTTTTCTTAGGTTATGATGTTGTTTTTAGTTTTACTCGTTAGTTAGTTTATTTCTTTTTAATTTATAATGATTAATCATTTTGGTTTGTGTAGTAGTTGTTTTTGTCGTTATAATTTGGAAAAGAAACAAAAAAAAAGAGAAAAAATATATTTAAAAAAACAACAAAAAATATGTATTATATATATATATATATATGTATATATATATATATATATTCCAGTTTTTCCCGACGATGGATCGTTTTCTTGAGGGATTAAAATTGGGTTAAAAACAACAAAAAGATTTTTCTTTATTTTTAGTTTAGTAGGTAATATTCCTTGGTTTTTCTTAGGGCACCGGTTCTTTTCCAAGGACGAAGCTTGAACCGGGCAGTTGTTAATTTTTCTTTTAGGATTAGTCTTAGGAAGAACTGGGGTACATTGCAATACTTCTTGACATGGTTTATGCTAGTACAATAGGTTATGACACATGATCCAATTCCCGTTAGTTAAGTTTTCATAAGTCGAAGAAAAACAGCCCGATGTGTGACACCTCTTCTCAATTGTTGACTTGCCTAACATATGGTGTATTTCCTGCTTAATTGGTTCAATGGTATATGCTTGCTTAACTCGAAATTTGAACAATACCATTGTGATTGAGTCATGTGCATCGTGTGAGTAAGGTGTTGATTCTCTATGCTATCTTACATTGTCTAGAACTTGCCTTGTGTGTTAATTAAAGCGAAATTGTAAGTTGGGATAATCTAAGAAATGATATAGGCACTTCTTTGTTTAATTTTGGATGTGCTTGTCGCATCAAATAAAAATTTGTTCATTGCTAGCCCCGTTGTGCCTATAAGCCTTTTTCTTTTGGTACCTACAGTACAAGCTATTCTCTTTATTTTGTTCTTAATTGAGCCTTAATTGAACCTTTACCTCCGAAAGCACTTAGTCGCTAGAGGAAGTGAGGGCAATGTTAGAGGGATTGAATGAAGGGAACTGTGAAAAGACCTGTGGGTTAGTTGGAGTTAACTTGAAAAGTCACTAGCTAATGAAAAATGTGTATGGAGGGTGAAAAATAAGGAAGAAAAAAATTGATGATGAAAAAAGAGAAAATTGATAGTGAAAAAGATATGAAAAAATTCACCTCCTATTGTTGTATGCTAAGTGAGTTGAAAAGAAAAGGCTATGTATGTGAGACAAGTTTAGGACTTGAAATGAAAGAAGTGTTTAAATGTTGAGTGTAGTGTACTAAGTGCTTAGGAGGACTAGCCACGTATACCAAATATATCCTACCCGTCCCCTAGCCTACATTACAACCCTACAAAGTCCTAATTGATCTTAAATTTGACGGACTCAATTAGTGAGAATCTACACTACGGGCAAGCTTATGGTACTTTATGGGGAGCATATGAGCTCTTTGTGAGAGTGAGGGTATGTGTGCAATTGGTGTGTAATTTTCGTTCATATATATATTCACTCTTCATATATTGGTGAGGGCATATGATTTTATGAACAATTGGTAATGTATGAATTGTCTTGTTAGGTATGTATATGCATTGAAGTAGCTTAATGTAGCAAGTCAGCTTTTGAGGTTGGGTGGTGACACTTGGGTTGTCGAATGTTCTTTAATTATTGTGCCTAAGTGAACTTTACTTGAATAATATGGATTAATTATGTGTTCATACTAGTTACTAGTATTGATTGTGTTCAAGAGTATGAATTGTTTGAAAAGTTGAACGTTTCTTGATGATATTAAGAGTTAGTAGTTGGGGAAGGTTGTCTATAATCCCATTGCTCGAGGGTGAGCAAGAGTTTAAGTGTGGGGTGTTGATAATTGGTAGAAAAGATGTAAAATGCTATGTAAATTATCTCATATTTAGCTCTTGTTTTGTAAATTTGGGAAGTTAATTGTGTCGATTCATGTTAATATAGTGTGTTTTTATGTGTAGGAATGAGTAGAGAGCAATCGGGGGTGAAAACGAGAAGAAATGAGCCAAAACGAGAAGAAACCGGACCAAGGAAGACTTGAGTAGCTGATTCTATTATCTAAGATTATGATAGAACCTTTTGAAGGATTCTTGTTGTCACGACCCAAAATCCCAACCTGGTCGTGATGGCGCCTCTCGTGGGGACAAGGCAAGCCAAACCAATCTCATTTGCGTTCAATCCATTAAATGACGCAATTTGAAAACAAGAACATGTTAATAATAAAATGAGTCGGAGAATACATATATATATATATAAGGTACCATCCCGACTACAGCCCTCAGATCGGGGTGTCACAAAGTCATGAGCCACTAGGGAAGGCCTAATGATAACATAACTATTACAATATCTTAAGTACAAATGTTTGAGGGAATCAAAATCAACAAAAGAAAAGAGTTACGAGGCTGCGGACGCCAGCAACTACCTCGTAATCTCTGAAGCTCCGGTCCAGTAGTAGTATTCAGTACCTCTGAGTGGGACCGCTAACGCCTGAATCTGCACACAAGGTGCAAGGAGTAAAGTGAGTACTTCCAACTCAGTGAGTAATAAAAATAAATAAAAACTGAAGATAAGAAACATGCAATCATTAAACAATCCACGACGAAACAGTACTTCAAATTACATTCCACATCAATATGTGAAGTAAGCAGAATAATCACAACACCAAAATGCAATGCAATGCAGTGCAATGCGATGCTATGCCATGCCATGCAATGCAATGCTATGCAATGCTAGTCATACTAGTCAACACTAGTCATGACCTGTGACGGCGTGCCACACGATCCCCTGGGTACCCG
>MCJB01050468.1:8675-33964 GCA_002018475.1 Nicotiana obtusifolia
AGAGGGTACTTGTTCTTGAGTGTAACCTTGTTCAGCTGCCTGTAATTAATACACATCCGTATATTGTCGTCTTTCTTCTTCACAAATAGAACTGAATCACCCCAAGGAGCAACACTCTGTCTGATAAAACCCTTATGAAGCAACTCTTGAAGCTGTTCCTTTAATTCCTCTAACTCCACTGGTGCCATGCGATATGATGCAATAGAGATGGGCTGAGTGCCCGACACCAAGTCAATACCAAAATAGATGTCCCGATCAGGCGGCATGCGTGAATGATTTGTTGGAAACAGATTTAAAAATTCTCTCACTACCAGAACTGGCTCAACGGTAGGAGTATCAGCACTAATATACCATATAAGGGTTAAATATGCAAAGCACCCTTTTTCGACCATTCGCTGTGCCTTCAGAAAGGACACCACCCTGCTGGGAACATAACCTAATGAAACTCTCCATTCCAACCGTGGAAACCCCGGCATTGCCAGCGTCACGATCTTAACGTGACAATCCAAAATAGTGTGATATGGTAACAACCAGTCTATGCCCAAAATAACATCGAAGTCCACCATCCTGAGTAAAAGAAGGTCTACGCTAGTCTTATAACCCCGAATAGAGACCACACACGAGCGATAAAGATCTACCAAAATAGAATCTCCCACAAGCGTAGACACATAAATAGAGCACTAAAAGAATCACGAGACATATCCAAATATGGGGCAAAATAGGATGCACATACGAATAAGTGGAAGGCGAATGAAATAAAACTGATGCATCTCTATGGCAAATTGGTACAATACCTGTGATGACCCCATCACATGACTCTGCCTCAGGATTTGCTAGAAATGTATAGAAACAGTGTTGATTGTACCAGTCTATCCTCCACCTCTCAGACGGCCTCTCCCTGGCTGGCCTCCACTTGTAATGGATTGACCATTACCTCGGACGGTCTGACCCCTGCCTCCAGGTGGCTGAGCGGTCAGTAAAACAATTGGTGCCAGAACCATGGCACGAGAACCCTGCTGAGGCATGCTACTCTGAAGTCTGGGACAGTACCTCCTGATATGACCTGTACCTCCACACTCAAAGCACTATCTCGGCTGATGTGGGTGCGGAATTTGAGACTGACATAGTGATAGCTCTAAATCAGTGGTGCACTGACGGGAGCTAAAGGTGCACTATAGGCTTGCTGCTCAGGACTAGACCCAGAAGAGCCACGACTACCCAAAGCACCGTGTAATGACTGAAGTGCTGACTAGACCGACCTGATAGGATGGCCTCTACCAAAAGAACCTTGTCCTCAAGATGAGGCACCACTAAAATGACGAGGCCTCTTCTCAGATGCCGCCTCTCTGCCATGGCCATGAACCTTCTCGATCTGTCTAGCAATCTTTATAAGACGTTTGAAAGAAATATCATCCTTTGTCTCTCTGGCCATCTGTAGCCTGATACCAAAAGTAAGGCCATCAATAGTTCTCCTCACCCTCTCCCTGTAAGTAAAAGACAACAGCATGGCAAGATAAATTTACAAATCTGATCTTGCACTGGTTAGTAGTTATGCTACCCTACTAGAGGTGCTCAAATTGGCTGCGATACTCCTCTCTTAGAGTAAAAGGAATGAACTTCTCCAAAAATAGATGTGAGAACTGATCCCAAGTAAGTGGAGGAGAACCGGCTGGTCTGCCTCGAACATAGTCCTGGCACCATCTCTTGGGGGAACCGTGCATCTAAAATATTATAAAGTCGATTCTATTGGACTCCACAATACCCATGTTGCGCAACACCTCATGGAAACGATCTATAAAATCCTGTGGGTTCTCAAAAAGTGTGCCACCATAGTAAACAAGAAATAACTTAGTGAACTTGTCCAACCTTTTCAGCCTCTCAGACGACATAGCTGGCCTCTCCATGGGCTGAGTAGCAATGACAGGCTAAACTACTCCAACTGCTGAGACCACCAGAGTTTGATATATGGGAGCCAATTTCTCTGGAGTGTGAGTGGCGGGAGTCTTGGCTCCTCCCCCAGCCTGAGAGACTGGTGGTGCCATAGGAAATACTCCGGCATGGGCCACACTCTCTATAAGGCCAACCAGGCAGACTAGAGCGTCCTGAAGTACGGGAGTGGCTATAAACCCCTCCGGCACCTGAGCTGGTCCAACTGGTGCAATTTTAATGGGATGTCCTCCTCCTGCTCAATTTGAGGCTCTGCAATAGGTGCTACTGTACTCTGCCTCGGCCTCGGCCTCGGCCTCGGCCCCGACTCCTACCCCTGGTAGTGGCTGCAACCTGGGCTTCGTCTCCTGCTTGGCTATGGATGATGTGTGTGTCCTCACCATATGCGAGAGAACAAGAATAAAATGGTTCAAACTTCAGTGATAGAATAAAGTCGCACAATAGAGAAAGAAAGAAGAAAAATTTTCCTAAAGTTCTATAGCCTCTAGAAGATAAGTACAGACGTCTCCGTACCGATCCTGCAGACTCTACTAAGTTTGCTCATGACTCTGAGACCTGGGTAACCTAGCGCTCTGATACCAACTTGTCACGATAAAAAATCTCCATCACGGGGCCGTGATGGCACCTAACGTCCACTTTCTAGGCAAGCCAATATTAATACACAATTAATCAATTTAAAACCAACTATATGCAGTTAATAAGAAATAAAGTTTTAGAAATCAAAAATAGATATAACAACTCAAATGCTGATTAATCAAATCCCGGAATCTGGTGTCACAAGTATATGAGCATACTAGAAGTGCTACAACCAAATGCCTGAATGAAATTACAACTGTTTGAAATAAAATAAATAATAAAACTTTATAAGGAAGGGGACTTCATAGATTGCGATCGCCGTGCAACCATACCTCAAGTCTCTGCGATAAGCTAATCTGAGAGCCTCCATTAGCTGCTGCGGGGACCAACGCTGATATCTTCACAAGAAATGCAAATGTGTAGCATGAGTACAACCGATACCATGTACTCTGTAAGTGCCGAGCTTAACCTTGATGAAGCAGTAACGAGGCTATAACAAGGCACTTACTATAAACCTGTGCGAATGTAAGTAAATAATAGCAAAAATAAAGAAAAGCAAGAATTTGAAATAAACAGGAACTGAAAGCACATAATAGAGGGCCCCAGAATAACACTTATTCTCAATTTCTCAATCCAATATGGATACGGTAACAACACTTAAACACACTAAAATATGTCTTTTCCGTTGCAGCGCGCAACCCGATTCACAAATATACATACATACATACATACATATATATATATATATATATTATATATATATATATATAATATACCACAAATGTATATATAAATACCGTTCCAGCATGCAACTCGATCCCAAACAGTAATATCCTTTACGGTGTGCAACCCGATCCCACACAATAAGACCAATAACTATTGCCGTGTGCAATCCGATTACACATATAAATAATATAAATGAACATATATAGCCAACTACGACATAATTCAAATAAAACACAATAAGAATTACATAATTAAAGACATAAAGCGGATAAAAGTAGCTATCTAATAACAACACAAAGTAAAAAAGGCAAGTAATGACAGTCAACAAATAAAGACCAAATGCATGAAAAATAATTAGCAATTAAGACAGGTAACAGCTAATGGTATGAATTTCAAGTAAAGGCAAGTAACCGTTAAAACATTTAACAAGTAATAACATGTATTAAATTAAGGCATGAAATAATTGAAATAAATAAATAAATATCCCAACCCGCATGCTTAACCTGTGACTACATATATACACTCGTCACCTTGCACATACGTCGTACCCACATACAAATCAAATAGAAAATAATCTTAAGTCCTAATTCTCTCAAGTCAAGGTTAACCACGACAGTTACCTCTCCCTGCAACCAAATCAATGCTCAATCACGACTTTTCCTTTTAGAATTAGCCTCCAAACCAATAAAATCTAACCAAATATAGTCCAAACAATTCAAAATAAGCTTTAGAAACTACCCACAAGTGAAAAAGATTCAATCTTTAATGAAATTGAAAAAATCCAACAAAAGTCAACCTCGGGCTCGCTAGGCCAAAACCCGAGATCCAGACCAAAATTTGATTACCCAATCACCCCAAGCCCGGCTATGTGATTTATTTAAATCCAACCTCAATTTGAGGTCTAAATCTTAATTTTATAATTTTCCTAATTTCAACCCTAAATCCCTAATTTCTACCATGAAATTCATAGATTAAGGTTAAAAATCAATGGGTGATTATGGAAATACATCAAAACTAATTAAAATTTACTAACCAATAAGGTTGAGATGAAAATATCCTCAAAATCCTCACTTGTCCGAGCTCTAGTTTTCCAAAATGGTGAAAAATGAACAATCCCGACTTTAGCACTTTAAATAACTAGGCGTCAGGTGTTCTTCGCGTTCGAGAACCACCTGACGTGTTTGTGAGGTCTGCATCGCGTTTGCGAAGGTTTATTCCCTAGACTTCCTTCGCAGTCGCACCCCCATTTCCCTGTTTGTGATGAAGACCACAACCATCCCCAAGGTCATCTCCAAAGCTTTGCGTTCGCAAAGCACTGGACACCAAAAGCAAAATCCAGCAGTTCCAACAAGTTCTAAAATGGTACGAAATCAATCCGAAACACACCCAAGCCCCACGGGCTCCAAACTGAACATGTACACAAGCGTAATAACATCATATAAACTTGATCGCTACCTAAAATCATCAAAATAGTATTAGATAACAAGAATTGATCATCAAAACGCAAGATTTCACAATCTTTCACAAAATATACCGAAACTCGCTTGGGTAACCCCGGACCCTAACCAAATGTGCGTACAAGTCCTAAAACATCATACAAACCTACCGGAATTGTCAAAATGCCGATCTGAGGTCGTTTACAAAGAATATTAACTGTGGTCAACTCAAGTCCAATTTTAGGCCAAAATCACATTTTTTTCAAATTTTCACATAAATTTTTTTCGAAAAACAACACGGACAATGCATGCAAATCAAAAAATATCAAATGAAGCTAATATAGGTATCAAAATACGGAAATAAATGCTAGTACTCAAAACATCCTATTGGGTCGTTACAGTATAGGTTCATTCTCTTGAGGTAAATTAATCCGGAGAATAATTCGGGGATCGTTGTAGTCATTTATAGACATTTTCTTATGGCTGGATCTGGATTTCTTCCTCGAGGGATTGACAAGATTACTTGCCGAAACAAAGCTAGTTGAACTTTTCTTCTCCCATTTCAAAGTGAATAACTTCAAAATATTTTCTTGAGCAGCTTCTTTAGTATCCGAGATGTCAATCAAAGCCAAAGAAGGAGTTTCTCTTGGCCAGAGACCTATGATAATGAAAGAGATAGATTACAGAATATCGATTAACTCTTTTTTTTTTTTAATTCATAAAATTACCATAATCTTGTACTTCCATCCGGAGATATCATAGATATACTTCCAGGATCTCTTATCAATAGGAGATGATAATAACATCTTCTCGACCCACTCTTTGATGTCAAGGATTTCTTCAAACTTTTCCAAAGCAATTGCATTCAAAAATAAAGAAGATTGATCAGCTATTAACAATTGAAATAGTACCAGAATAAGAAAAAATTCCTCACGCTTGGCATTACATTCTTCTGGTAATGAGCGATATCCTAACAGAAGCAGTTCTTGGGTTGGTACGATGTCAGTCATACCATCCTCTATAATGGTCATCCTCCATATTCACAAGAACCCGTTTGCCACGGTTTCTAAGGATAAGAACTCCGCCCCGAAAGATTGTGGGAGAATAAAGGTTAAGGATGTCACGCCAAACCTGAAGAGGTGTGGGTGGCACCCATGCCATACTCGGTCAGAGCGTACCACTCTGTAACTTTGAAATCTGGAGGGGTAACCTTCAACTTAGGCCAATGAGGCCATATTCTGAATCATATGAAAAATAACGTCTCTCTCATCCGAGGAATAAACATACGCAAAAGCTTATATACATAACTGTACAGGCCGACAAGGCACCCATGAACGTCTACAACCAACAACATCAAACAGAACATGCACACAGGGCTAGCAAGGCCGCAACACAAACATACAAAATATACTGGACCCGTCTACAAGCCTCTAGAGATAGCAAAATTTTATCATGGTCGGGACAGGGCCTCGACCTACCCATCAAACCTGTATATATAAAATGGACTCCAAGGTCTAGACCTGGTAACTCCGAGGAACTGGAGCTTAGCAACCAAGCTGATATTTGACTATGTCCACTGGGAAGGTCTATCCAGCTGTCTATCAGGACCTGTAGGCATGAAATGCAGCGTCGCCAATAAAAGGGACGTCAGTACGAAATAATGTACCAAGTATGTAAGGAAACAAAATAACTGAAAGCTAAAACTGAACTGATAATATAATAACTGAAATTAACTGGGAGTCAAAGATGATCTAAAGATATGCTTACCTGTTGATACTGACTCAACTCTCTCAATATTGTAAGTAAAATAGTTGTCCGTCCCTATAAGGCTAGGTATGTATAACTGCTCTGCCGTAGTAGGATCGCTAAGCGCTCGGCCATACGGGGCTCTGTATCTCGGCCATTCTGGGCTCTCCTCAAGGCGCTCAGCCACAGTATGCTCGGTATATGACTTACCATCTGATCAGAGGTTGTCCAATAGGAGCCTACCGCCGATTATAGCTCGATGGTAGATATATATATATATATATATATATATATATATATATATATATATATATATATATATATAAAACCTCTACTCTCTTGACTGGAAGAAGACAATACTTAATTGAATATAGTGTCCCGATAAGGGAGAATACGATAACTTATGAAACTAGGGTAATGGACATAAATTCAGGAATACGAGCTTCTTATTATGTCTCGTTATCAAACACATGTAGTTACGAGATCATGCCAAAATGAAGGAAAGGTTTATCCTTAACATTCCTTAACCCCGTCGAGTCCTTAATAACTTCCAAGCAACTCTTTAAACAACTCCACTTAATCTACTATAGCATAAGGAGATTCAAAATTAGTGCTGAGTAAAGGCTATGTTCGTAACTTAAGCTAGTAGCTTGTTTATGTAAATTCGACAACATCTTCCATGTAACAAGGGACTCCTCCAATATCATATATTAACAAAAACAACCAGAGAAATACATTATTATATAAATATCAATAACAAGATACCGTATAACAACAACAATACACAACTCCTTAATGACGAGCGGCAAGCACAGATTGGAATCTGTATACCCCATATCACCCCTTATATACTTCTTATTTTAAATTAACAGTATCATTAACATGATAATGAAATAACTCATCAATTATTCCAGCCTTATACCATATATTTATAATAAAGGAAACAATCCACAACTCCAACTATCCTCAATTAGCAACTTTATTCACTAGTTCATGTCTAATCCATCCATTTAACTTAATAAGCATATAGAAAACCTTAAGCACATGTAAGAACTTAATATAACCTCCTACAGTATCTTCAAGTCGAAATCCAAGTTATATTTATCTTACAACAACCCTCAATGACAATACAACACCTTAGAAGTGACTTAAGCTAATCTTCACTTCCAATCTAAAGTTTCATACTCTTCTTTCACCAATTCACTTGATAAACATATAGACATGCATAACAAAATAAAAAAATGTCATAATCAAGTTATTTTCCCAATTTTACAGCCATAAAAACATATATATATATATATAGCCTTAAACAATCCAACAAAAGATAACAACATCTCTTCCCCTTTCAAGTTCTATCTTGTAATCTTGCAATCCAACACCACAACCAACATGTAATTAACCTTAAAAACAATCAAACGTATGTTAAATATACCTTATGAAGTAGATAAAATTCGATTCCTAAGCTTAACATAGCTTACCATCATCCTTATTCACATCACAAAACCATAGAGGGTTATTCTTCACCTTTGACTAAATTTGATGTTGGATTATGGTGTATTTTTTTTTTTGAAATTTGCTTGGAGCCTTGGGGGAACTATTTGGGAGGGTTTGGGGAGTGTGAGGATAGAATTAGGCCGAAAATGAGAAAAGCTCATCCCAAAAACGAGATAAAAACAAGTGAAGGTCGGCCACCGACCAAGTGGGTCCCGTAGGGGCTTCCTGTGCAGTCTAGCAAAAACGTGAATATCTCTCTACTACGATGTATTATTGAAAAATAGTTTAATGTTTTAGAAACTAAACTCATAGATATTCAATTTGGTAGGTGGATCATCCAGCATTTCCAAGTATAATGGGAGAAAAGCTCAGCTACATTTGACCTAATTTTCAGCACATTTATGAATGTAACTTGTGATGACCTTTGCCAACTTTTGTTCCACAACTCGCTTGACTTCAAAACATAACACACGACTATCTTAGAAGTAAAATAAATCATAAAGTAGCCTCCTTATCATGTTTATAACCCTAGTCTCACCCTAAAAGTACATGTTATAACATTCCCAACTTGTCGACTTTCGACGACACTTATTTTCTTCAATTCATTTTGCTTCTAAGCCTTCCAACCCTCTTGGTACTTGTTATTCATGATCTTAAATATTTGTAACCTCCATAGTAACATGATTAACTTACATTATGTACTTTCAAAGATGATCTTATTTCTGACTTTACATCAATTGACTTACAACGTACTCTCAAGTACGGAAACATACGGTGTAACAAAGGAGATGTCAGAGAGTAAAATCAGTACTCCAGATGCTTGGGCAAACTTAGGCTAAGAAAATATTGAAGAGCAAACAAAAATTTGAAATAACAAGGTCAATCGCCGGAACGAACCCAAGGGTGACAGGGTAGGTATAAACGAAAGAAAATCGGGCTGGTGACTAGTGATCATTTCGTCCTCCTGGGCAACCAAGATACTGTTTTGTTTATTCCAGTGACATTAATCCTGGACAATGAGGAGATACTTCAATATAATAACAAAATAGAAGTTATTATTGGAGTTGTGGTTTCCAGTTTGCCTTGTGATCTTGGTCCATGAGGTGAGATTAGCCTCAAAGTCGATTTGTTTTGGCAAGATTTCTAAAACTAGTAGTTCAGAAAGTCTAAATTCTTGTTTCAGCTTATTCCTCTAGAGGAATTTTATGATTTCTTCCCTTTTCTATGTATGGGAGAAGTAACTTCCTTCGGCAGCTCATCAACGAAGGTGGTAAGGAATAAATGTTTAGACATGGGAAAATCAAGGCTAAGAGAGTTTACTTACATGGTTGGGGAGAAAGTACTGCTCAAGGTTTCACCCATGAAGGGTGTTATGAAGTTCGGGAAGAAGGGCAAATTGAGCCCTCGGTATATTGGGCCATTTGAGGTACTTCAGAGGATTGGAGAGGTGGCTTACAAGTTTGCCTTGCCACCTAGTTTGTCGAGTGTGCATCCAGTATTTCGTGTTTTTATGCTCCGGAAGTATGTTGGCGATCCGTCTCATGTTTTGGATTTCAGCACAGTTCAGTTGGATGACAATTTGACTTATGATATGGAGCCGGTCGCTATTTTGGATTGGCAGGTTCGGAAGTTGAGGTCAAAGAATATAACTTCAGTGAAGGTGCAGTGGAGAGGTCAGCCAGTTGAGGAGGCTACTTGGTAGACCAAGCGGGAGATGCAGAGTAGATATCCACACCTATTTGAGACTCCAGGTATGTTTCTAGACCCGTTCGAGAATAAACGTTTGTTTAAGAGGGGGAAGATGCAATGACCCAGCCGGTTGTTTTGAGAGTTGTAGCCCCATTCCCCTATTTACTGCTCATATTTACTATATAGCTATTATGTGACTTGCCGGGGTAGTCGGTTCGGGTCCAGTGAGTTTTCAGAATGAAATGAGACACTTAGTCTTAAGGTTGAAAGCTTAAATTGAAATGATTGACCGGATGTTTATCTTTGATAAACGACTCTGGAACGGATTATTGATGGTTCTGTTAGCTCTGTTAGGTGATTCTGGACTTAGGAGCATGTTCGGATTGTGATTTGGAGGTCCGTAGTGGAATTAGGCTTGAAATGGCAAAAGTTAAAATTTTTGAAAAGTTTGATCGGGAGTGGACTTTTTGACATCAGGGTCAGATTCTGATTCCGGAAGGTGGAGTAGGTCTGTTGTGTCATTTGTGACTTGTGTGCAAAATTTGGGGTCAATCGGACATGATTTGATGGGTTTCGGCATCATTTGTAGAAATTGGAGGACTTGAGGCAGCATTATTAGTGGAGAAGGATGAAGAAGGATATAGTGGGGTTCGTAGCTTGGTGCCTCAACTGTCAATAGGTATAGTATGACCATTAGAGACCGGGGGGATTGCTTTAGAGGTTAGAGATTCCGAGTGGAAATGGGAGCGGATAACCATGGATTTTGTAGTTGGGCTCCCACAGACTTCCAGGAAGTTCGATGCTATTTGGGTGATTATGGATCGGGAGATTTTGTTTGGGTTCATGTTAGATAGGAGAGATTTACTTCCAAAAGGAAGTCAAAGTTGCATCCTAGAGGAAATGACCCATTTCAAGTCCTTGAACAGATTGAAGACAATGCTTACAAGCTAGCACTTCCTCGTGAGTTTCAAGTAAGTGCTACATTCAACGTTGCTAACTTGTCTTTGTTTGATGTAGGATCACATTCGGGGACGAATTCTCTTCAGGAAGAGGGGAATGATAGCATCAAGGAAAAGGATAGATTTTTGAAAGTTCCAAAAAGGCCATTTACAAGATCTCAAGCTATAGAATTGTAGACTAACATTGAAAGACTTCAATGGAAGATAAAGAAGCTTTTAACTGTAGAAGAAGAGCTCAAGCCCAAAGTAGATGAATTGCCCAAGTTTTACAATTATTTGGTTTCCCACATTGAAGTCCAAGAGGAGGAAGATTGGTCCTAAAATCAGCCCTTGAAGTCCATCAAAAAGGCACCCAGAAGAGCTCAAAATGAGATTAAAAGAGGTCCAAAAGGGGGGTATTTCAAAAGGAGCCCAATTAGAGTTCAAATCAATGGCCCAAACTTGTAGTTTTAAGGCCCAAATCTGCATGCCAAAGAGATTTGGCCGCCCACCCTCTTATTTTTATTAGTTTTTATTAGGTTTTCTAGTATTTATCTTAGCCTCCATGTTAGGGTTTTATTTTATGATTTTACAATAATCCTTTAGGGTTTCTTTTATGCCTTGGCAGCCACCCTACCTAGTTTTAAGGACTTTTTTCTATGCCAATAGGCGATGCTATTGTTGTGGACCGTGTATATCGGTCGTGTATAGTGATTATTGGGGGATTGGAGACTAGAGTTGATCTCTTATTACTTAGTATGGTGGACTTTGATGTGATCTTGGGTATGGATTGGTTGTCTCCATGTCATGCTGTTCTGGATTGTCACGCTGGAACTGTGACGTTGGCGATGCTGCGGTTGCCAAGGATCGAGCAGAGAGGTTCTCTAGACTATGTTCCTAGCAGAGTGATATCATATTTGAAGGCCCAGCGGATTGTTGGGAAGGGTTGTTTATCTTATTTGGCCTTTGGGAGGGATGTTGATGTTGATAATCCTACTATTGATTCATTTCCGGTGGTGTGAGATTTTCATATGTGTTTCCTGCAGCCCATTTCTATTCCACCTTATCGTATGGCACCGACTGAGTTGGAGGAATTAAAGGAACAACTTCAGGAACTCCTTGATAAGGGGTTTATTCGGCCTAGTGTGTCGCTTTGGGGTGCACCTATCTTGTTTGTGAAGAAGAAGGATGGTTCTATGCGGATGTGCATTGATTATAGGCAATTGGACAAAGTTACAATCAAGAACAAGTATCCTTTACCGCTCATTGATGATCTATTCGACCAACTTCAGGGAGCGAGGGTGTTCTCTAAGATTGACTTGAGGTCTGGGTATCACCAGTTGAAGATTCGGGACTCGAATATTCTAAAGATAGCATTTATGACCCGTTATGGTCATTATGAGTTCCTCGGGATGTCATTTGGGTTGACCAATACCTCAGCAGCGTTCATGCACCTGATGAACAGTGTATTTCAGCCCTATCTTCACTCATTTGTCATAGTGCTCATTGATGATATCCTGTGTACTCTCGTAGCCAGGAGGAGCATGCCCAACACTTAAGGACTGTGTTGCAGCGGTTGAGTGAGGAGAAGCTTTATGCTAAGTTCTCCAAATGTGTTTTTGAGGTGGATCTTTGGGAGCTCTAGGTTAAGGATTGGAGAGTTAAATTTGGGGATTTGAGTGACGATTTGGTGTCGGAATTTGGTAAATTTATTATGGTTGGACTCGTTGTTGAATGGGCTTCCACGTTTTGTAACTTTTATTGGATTTCGAGACGTGGGCCCAAGGGTTGACTTTTGAGTTGACTTTTTGACTTTTGAATAAGAGCTTAGCATTTTCATATGGAATTGATTCCTGTAACTCGTGTTGATTGTGTCAAATTTTTTATGGCTAGATTCGAGGCATTCGAGGCTGATTCGCGAGGCAAGGGATTACTAGCAGAGTGATTCGATTTGCTTGAGGTAAGTATCGTATTTAAACTTGGTTGAGGTATCAGTTGCCTGAATTATTTTGATAGCCACGTGCTTTTGGGTGCGTATATACGTGGGGATGAGCCCATGTCCAGGCACGGGGATTATATATTCATGTTTGAGTTGTGCTCGGTCACTTAAAAGCCTAGAAATGACTGTTAAGCTTTGAGCTATGATATCTCACATGTTGTAACGGTTTATGTGATCTAATTGAGCCATGATGAGGCTACGTAGAGGAACAACTTCTGGAACTCCATGGCTCGAGAGTTAGAGACTGAGTTATGGTCTTAGATTCAACATGGCTCGAGAGTTGGAGACTGATACTCCATTTCAGCAAGTTGTGGAGATTGCCAGAAGATTAGAGCGTATTCGGGGCGAGGAGAGGGAGGATAAGGAGGCCAAGAGGTCTCAAGGTTCTAGAGGATTCAGTGGATTCTACTCTTCAGCTTTGACCCATCACGGCGGAGGCTCGATCTGTCAGCCAGCCCAGTTCGCACTTTAGACTACTCGTGGTGCTCTAGTTTGTCAGGGACCTCAGGGTAATTATATGGGGCAGTTATCTTTTAGTGCACCACCTGCACGGGGTTCTTGCAGTGATTATTCCAGTTACCCGGCACAGACTCAGTACCAGTATCCACACCTATAAAGGGGTTGTTATGAGTGAGGCAATATTAGACACATCACGAGAGATTGTCCTAAACTCGGGAGAGGTGGATTCCATCAGAGCACTCAGGATATGGGCCCCATTCCAGTTCCTACCCACATGTACGGCTAGCTAGGGGTGGTGGACAAGCGGGTAGAAAGTGCCCTAGAGGAGGAGGCTCAGCCCGTTGATATGCTTTCTATGGTAGGCTAAGGCCATTGCACCAGATGGTGCCGTTGCATGCATGGTTCCGATTTGTCATAGAGGAACATTTGTTTTATTTTGATTCGGTCCTGTTTATCGAAGAGAGTCCTCGTATCTTGCTTCATATATGGGTGAGTTTCGTGATTCTTATACTTTGCTTCTACGTTCACCCCTGTTGGGAGATTCTACAGTAGTAGCCCGTGTCTATCGTTTTGTTCTGTTCACCATCGAGAGTTATAAGACTAGAATGAATTTTATGTTACTCATTACGGTAGGTTTTGATGTGATTTCTTGATGGTTTGGTTACTATTTATGATTTAGATGCTATACCGATATGGGAAGTTCGTTGCATGTTGTGATTTTGTTTGGCGGAATTTAAGGTAGTGGAAGGTTTCGATTGATATGATGTGTATTCTACTTGTGATTCAGAGCTGAGGATGGGATTCTTGGGTTTCTGTATACTTTGATATGTTTGAACCAGGCTACGTGTCCTGGTGGAGTTATATTAGGATGAGATCCTTGTGATTAGTTCATATGTTTTGATTCTCCCTTGAGGAATGGATTCGTGGTATGGTACTGATAGGGAGTTGTGCCTGTCAGACTTTTTTGATAGTTATCTCATGTGTTTCTCTTTGCATATTTAGTCATATTCACGTTGTGACTTATTAGGTTTAGCTTGGGAGGTATGTGCTCAGCTGGCATTGGGTGTAACTTGTTGATTTGGGTGAGTGGTGATGAGATCTTCATGTTTCTTGCATCATTGTTCGCGTTGGGAAGGTTTGGAATTGGGTCCTATCTGTAATGAGATCATTTACCGGGGCTGGATTTGGTTAGAGGCAGCTATCATGGTCAGAGTTGTTGTTACTGGAATATGTGTGATGTGTTACGTCGTGTGGTTATACCTTATGGGTGTATGCATGAGTTGTGGCAGCATGTTGAGGTTGATACAGTGTGTATATGTGGGAATCGGGTCTTCAAGGAATGATCAGATGGTGAAACATTTGGTTCTAAGGCTTATCGGTGTGGGTTGAAGGAATAATCTCCAGTTGAGATGGTGTTGTTGGGATTATGTGGATTGGGGTGACGTGGGATCACTCGCGAGTATCTGTATGGTGAGTTCATTCAATGATTTTGTGGATTCGAAATGGTTCTTGGCACGTTCGAGGATGAACGTTTGTTTAAGAGGGGGACAATGTAATGACCGACTGATCATTTTGAGAATTAGCATTCCATCTGCTTAAGATCTCGAATAGCTTCATATTGTGTATCATAACTTGCATGTGTGGCCGGGTTCGTTTTTCGGATGATTCATGATTGATTTGGAAGAATGATTCTTGTTTTAGAAGCTTAAGTGGCAAGAATTGCCCGGAGTTTGACTTTTGTGTAGACGACTTCGGAATGGTGTTTTGGTAATTCTAATAGATTTTTATGGTAATTTTGGACTTAGGCATATAGCCGGATTTGCATTTGAATGTTTCTAGAAAGTTTTAACATTACTTGGCAAAAGTTGGCAATTTAAAGGTTTGGAAAGTTCATAGGTATGACTGGGATTTGACTTCGATGTTATCGAGTTCAGATTATTGTTGTTTTGAGAGTTGGAATAGGTTCGATATGTCATTTGGAACTTGTATGCAAAATTTGGGTTTATTTCGGATTGGTTAGGCGAAGTTTATGAACTTATGAGATTGATTTTGATCGGTGATTTGTGGTTTTGATGTTGTTATGTGGGATTTAAGGCCTCGAGTAGGTCCTTATTATGTTTTAGGGACTTATTGGTATGTTCCGACGGGTCCCGAGGGGCTCGGATGAGTTTCAGATAGGATTCGGTTGTATTGCGCTCGTTTTTTATGTTTTGACTTTGTTTCTGCAAGCATAAATGGTACCAAATCAAGCAAATGAGCTTTAATTTCTGTTTTGATTGAAGCATTAGATCAATATCGTAATTATGGAGCCATAGCAAAGAGAATCATCAAATTTGGATATCGTATTAGGGTGTTATGCTCATTTTAGTGTCAGAGAAGAGAGCTGGTGGTGGTGCTTATCTACGATCCCCCAGGTGCGAAAAATGGTCTAGCAAAAGCAGAAATGCCTGTGTATAAGAAAATCAGATTGCATTCTTTTGGTATTTTGAGCATATCTTGAGTTCTAGAGCTCCGATTGAGGTGATTTTCATGGCGTTCTTCTCGTTTCATGGGGGTCAGTATCTAATCTCAATATTTATATTTTAACATGATTCCGGTAGTTCATTTGTTAATTAATTCATATTTTGATTGGAGAATTGAGGGTTTTTATCAAAAACTTTTCTAAATAGAATAATTGGGTTTTGAACATCGATTTGAAGTCGGAATTGGATGAAATTAGTATGGTTGGACTCGTAATTCAATGGGTTGTCGGAATTATTAGGTTTTATCGGGTTCCGAGATGCAAGCTCGAGGTTGACTTTTTAGTTTTCATAAAGATCGTAGCTTTACTATCAAGAATTGTTTCCTATGGTTTTTATTTGTGATATTAAGTTATTTTGGCTAGATTTGAGCAGCCCGAAGAATTTTTCACACGAGAAAGTCATTTTAGAGTATAGATTTAGCTTCTTTGAGGTAAGTATCTTGCCTAACTTTGTGTGGGGGAACTACCCTTTAGGATTGGAGTTGTTTGTGCTATTTGTGTTATGTGAAAGTCGTGTACACGAGGTGACGAGTGCGTACTCGGGCTTATATGTGGAAATTGACCTGTTTAGACTCTTAGGCTTCTTTCATATATTCATTTGAAACTGTTAGCGTATGTTATATCCTTCTTTGTCATGTTTACTTTCACATGCTTTATTTGGAGATGTTGTTACATATCACATCCTTTACTTGTCAAGTTTACTCTTATATGCTTTATTTGAAGTTGTTACCTCTTTTATCATTATGTGACTTCCTCTATTGTTGAGTTACTCTTAATTGAAATTGTTGTTACATGATATCCTTTTGTTGCTGAGTTATTCTCTTGCATTTAGACGTAGTTGTTAGTTCGTGTCATCTATTTCATTGTTAGCCTATTTCATACACTAGGATCCGAAGTTTGCCATTTTGTGGGAATATCCTCATTATCGAGTTTATCCTTAAGTAATTAATTGATGTTGAAGTTACTCAAAGTCATTAATCTACTTTAATTGAATTTATGTTTAAAGGGGGTGTTATTCATTGTTGAGTTATTTTCCCGTTCTTTTTGTTGTTATTGAGATTCTATACATTTTGTGTTGAGCCGTGGGCTATTTGTTGTGGAAATACTAATAATTTAGGTTCTTTTGGAAAGGTTGTGGCCTATGGGCACTTGTGGTACGAGTTGATATGTCGTGTTGTCCTTATGTTAGCACATATAAATTGTTCTGTGGATTAGTTGTTGTTATACGGAGCATAAGACTGGCATTTCACAGTTTTTGTTATGCGGGGCATAAGGGTGGCATCCTACTATTCAATTGTGCGGAGTGGTACGTGCGGCTATTATGTTATTGTCGGGGCGGAGCAATAAGGGTGGTTATTATGCGAAGTGATACGAGTGTCTATCAGAATGACACGTTGTAACGACCCGGCTGGTCGTTTTGAGAGTTATAGACACGTTCTCCTATTTACTGTTCATTTTGTACTATATAACTGTTATGTGACTTGCTGGGGTAATCGGTTCGGGTCCGGTGAGTTTTCAGAATGAAATGAGACACTTAGTCGCAAGGTTGAAAGTTTAAGTCGAAATTATTGACCGGATATTGATCTTTGAGTAAACGACTCCTAAACAGATTTTTGATACTCCAAAACAGATTTTTGATTGTTCCGTTAGCTTCATTAGGTGATCTTGGACTTAGAAGCGTGTCCGGATTGTGATTTGGAGGTCTGTAGTAGAATTAGGCTTGAAATGGCAAAAGTCAAAATTTTTGAAAAGTTTGATGGGGAGTGGACTTTTTGATATCGGGTCGGATTTTGATTCTGGAAGTTGGAGTAGGTCTGTGGTGACATGTCACTTGTGTGCAAAATTTGGGGTCAATCAGACGCGATTTGATAGGTTTCGACATCGTTTGTAGAAATTTGAAGTTCAAAGTTCATTAGGCTTGAATCTATGTGCGAACCGTGTTTTTGATGTTGTTCGAGGTGATTTGAGGGCTCAAATAAGTTCGTATGATATTTTGGGACTTGATGGTATGTTTGGTCGAGGTCTCGGGGGTCCTCGGGTTGATCTCAGATGATTATCGGGTCGATTTGAAGTTTGAGGGAATGTTGAAGCTCACCAACTTTTGGTGTAATCACACCTGCGGAGTGGGGATCGCAGGTGCATTCTCGCAGAAGCGAGAAGGGAGCCGCAGAAGCAGCCAGGGAGGAAGTGAGCAGAGGTCGCAGGTGCAAGGTTATT
Organism: Nicotiana obtusifolia; assembly: GCA_002018475.1. Lineage (NCBI taxonomy): Eukaryota > Viridiplantae > Streptophyta > Magnoliopsida > Solanales > Solanaceae > Nicotiana > Nicotiana obtusifolia. Next base: position 26,424 of record MCJB01050468.1, read on the forward strand.
TCCGCACCTGCGTAGTCGCAGATGCAGTGTCAAAGGCGCACAAGCGCAGCTGCGCTGGCCTAGGCAGGGCGCAGGTGCGAGGGGTTGACCGCATCTATGAGCCCGCAGGTGCAAGCGAGGCTCCGTAGATGTAGAGTTGAGGGAGAGGCTTGTTTATGCAGAAGTAGATAAAAGGCCGCAGAAGCGCCTCCGCAGGTGCAGAACCTGGAGCGCATATGCGAGCCTGGGGGATTTAAGTGATTTTCGCAGAAGCGGAGTATTTACCGCAAAAGCGGTTCCGCAGGTGCAAATACTTGGTTGCAGGTGCGAAAGGCCTGGGCAGAAGGTTAAATACAAGGTTTGCGATTTTTGCTTCATTTCAAATATTTCAATCACGGTTTAGACGATTCTTGAGAGGGTATTCGAGGGGATTCTTGAGGTAAATCCCTTGTGCTCATTTTTGATCAATAATATTGCTTCCCCATTGATTTTCCCACCTAGTTGGTGTGTATTTAAGATGTAGGTTGGGAGTTTGAGATTAGGGATTTGGAGAGTTTGATTTGGGGATTTGGATGATGATTTGGTGTCGGATTTTGATAAATTTGACATGGATAGACTTGTGGTTGAATAGGCTTTCGGGTTTCGTGACTTTTAATGAATTTCGAGACATGGGCCCGGGGGCCGGGTTTTGAGTCGATTTTAGACTTTTGATTAATAACTTAACATTTTCTAATAGAGTTGATTCCTTTAGCCCGCATTGATTATAACGCATTGTTTATAGCTAGATTCGAGGCACTCGGAGGCCATTTCGTGAGGCAAGGGTGTGTTGGAGTAAGGATTTGCTCGGATTAAGGAAAGTAACAGTTCTAAATTCGGTTCTAAGGGTATGAAATCCGTATTACATGTCATGTATTTGATTTTGAGGCGACGCACATGCTAGGTGACGGGCGTGTGGGCGTGCACTGTAGGAATTATGACTTGGTCAAATTCCGTGGAACCGTGTAGTTGTATAATCTGTTGTTATCTATATATTCTCCATGTAGTAGGAAAATGAACCACAAATCATGTTAAAAATCATGTTTAGACTATGTCTTGGCCCTGTAGGGACCCACAGAGGTCGTGTACATGTTGAATTATCTGCTAAATTGCTGTTTTGTACTCAGTCACAGTTTTACTTGTTTATTATACCTCAGTCTCTATTGTTCCTTGCTGATACATTATATCATTTTTGTTGGGGCTAACTTTCATGACTACTGGGAGCCCGAGAGACTGGAGAGGTTTATGACTGCGGGAGGCCGAGGGCCTGGTTGTGAGATAGTAATACTATAGCACGTGAGTTGTCCGTGCGAATCCAGATATTATACTATAGCACGTGAGTTGTCCGTGCAGCACGTGAATTGTCCGTGCGGATCCAGATATTATACTATGCCACGTGAGTTGTCCGTGCGAAATATAGTGCTTGGGCTGAAGGAGCCCCTCCGGAGTCTGCACATACCCCCAGTGAGCGCAGGTACCTACTGAGTGCCGAGTGCCGAGTGCCGAATGCGGAGGGAATGAGAGGGCTGAGTGACTGTGGCCCTGAGAGGATGCATTTAATTTCATTATTGTGTCACTTAAACTTGTAATGGAGTAACTGTTTGATCTAATTTATCGAACTTGAGAACATGCCTACTTTCCTATGTCGTAATCACTATAATTGAACTATAACTGTGAAACTCGTCACTACTTACAATTCTTTTTTTAGTCTTGTGACTTACTGAGTTGGTTGTACTCACGCTACACCCTGCACCGTGTGTGCAGACCCAGGTGCATCCGGTCACGGAGGTTGCTGAGTTGTGGAGTTTGGATTCTCGGAGACTACCGAGGTAGCTGCTTGGCGTTTCGCAGACCTTGTTTCTCCTTCCCTATCTTTCCACTTATTGTATTTAGTTTTAGATTATCATAGAAAGTATTTTCCGGACCTGTGATGTATAGATGCTCATGTACTCAATGACACCCCGATGTTGGGAATTTTCGCGTTGTATTTTTTATTTCTATCCCGTTTATGAAAACTTTCACTGTTCAAACTGCTTTAATTCGCTTCTGTCGAAAGTGTTGGAAATATTTTTAAATGTCGGCTTGCCTAGTATCATAACAGGTGCCATCACGAAAGGTTAGAATTTTGGGTCGTGATAAGTTGGTATCAGAGCCTAGGTTACATAGGTGTCACGAGTCATGAGCAAGTTTAGTAGAGTCTTGCGGATCGATATGGAGACGTTTGTACTTATCTTCGAGAGGCTACCAAAACCTTAGGAAATTTCACATTCTTGTATTATTGTCGTGCGGATTTATCTCCCAGCTAATCCGGATTTATCTCATGATCAACAACACTTGGATCTGCACACGAAGTGCATAGTGTATTACGAGTACAAGTAACCCCATGTATTCAATAAGTAACAAGCCTAACCTCGGGCTAAAGCAATGGCGAGTTTGGCAAGGTCCAATGCTCACTTTCCACAACCAACAATAGCAATAACAACATGATAATAGCATATGGAGGAAAACAACTCAAATAATAATTGGCTCAGCTTAACACAATAGGAGAAGAAACATACATGCTTTTCAAATATAACAGTCAAGGCATCAAATTCCACAAAATTCACTATAGATAGGGGTTTAACAAGACAACACCATAATATCATGATTTAAAATCAAATAGATACATTAAATACTAACCAGCATGAGGAATAATACAATTATGTGCCTGCATATTAGTTATACGTGCCAAATCAACAAAGAATCACAACATAAATATCGGGTATACATAATCTTAGCACATTCATAGTGCTTGGCACGATGCCCCAAAATCATACTATAAGCACGCTCACGGTGCATGGCTCAAACCCCATTGACCCTCGCACAGACACTGAGCGTTGTACGTGTGCCTGACACAAGTCCCTCACAAGCACATATATGATCATGTGCTTGCGCCTACAGTGATTGCCTAACTCCGAAGGGGAGAGTCTTTGCCCAAGAGTTGATCGGATCTAAGTCAACGATCAATATAACTTAACCCAACATGGCGCTTAGCGTATGCGTCACCTCAATATCAATACCGCTCAGCCCAACATGGGGCTTGGCACACTCATCAGCTCCCTATCAATATTAATCGTTTGTCTGGCCAAGATCAGTCATCAATTCTTTCAAGTCTCCATATGCCAATATCTCACAGAAACATAATTCAATATACTACACGGTACCGATGTGCCACAATTCAGCTCAAGCTTGTGTCATGCATAACGACAACAACAACATGTGAGATAGCATATAAAAAGTGCATAAGTACAAAAATAACACGTGGATATAATATCATGACTGAACAGTATGACAATGGTTAAGGCAAATAACTCAAGGTAGCAAAAATAACACTATCATCTCTCAAACAAATAAGCAAATAGCCTAGACATGATTCTTAGAAGGAATAATAACTCACATAGTCATACAAATGGAGAAAACATGATATCAAAAAAAAAAACATGATAGCAAAACAAGGCATATAAGAGCCTAAGATATACCTGTATCATAAATAACCATTGTGCACACATATATGCCTATCACCTCACATATACGTCACCCTCAACATATAACAAATATCATAGCCAATGCAGAATTACCCTCAGACAAAGCTTAGACAAAATACATATCTCATTCGGGCTAGTCTTCATCCTCGAATCGCGTGATAACAACAAGGTCGAGAATCCAAGCTAGAGTAAGAATTTGAGAAATAAATGTGGAAGCAATAATAATAACGAATTGAACGACTAGAATTAAAGTGCAGAAAATAAAGGATATGGAAAATTCAGTGAAAGAATTCCAAGAACTTCCAAGAACGCAAGTTCTATATAGCCTTGACAAGATCCAAGAAACAATGTCTTGATTCATTGAAGAAATCAAATGCCTTTACTTAAAAAATAAATCAAAACAATAGATCCGGATCTTGACCGCTTTACGCATAACTCGAGACAACAATGAATAAATAGTATTAATCTCCATCGGAGGCAACAATATCTGGTTTGGCAGAAGTAGCATAGAATCGGGCCTGACCGCCACCGGATTGGCCTCCCCCTCTAGGGCGACCTCTAGCTGCCTGGGCCCCACCCCAAGCTGGCTAAGTGGGTGGTGTAACTGCTGGTGCTGGTGCCATCAGCCAAGAACTCTGCTATGGAGTCCCACTCAACAACCTAGGGCAACCTCTCTTGATATGACCAAAGTCTCCGCACTTGAAACAACCCCTCCCCTGACGGAGCTGTTGCTCCTAATAACTCGAGGAACTACCTGTAGAAACCTGAGTGGATGAGGCATGGTGAGAACGCTGCGCTGGCAGTGCATTAAACGAAGACTGGCCTGAGTGAGCACTGTAAAGACCGTGTCTAGCTGATGCACCACGATGAGCTAGACAAGTGTCTGAGCGGGCCTATAAGGACGACCCCTGTTGTGGTGGGAAAGCCCCCCAGAAGGTAACCTATCGAAATTGCACGAACCACGAGGCCTCTTTACCTCCCTCTTAACTCGCTCCTGGCTATGGACCATCTCTATTTGCCGAGCAATGTCAACCACCTCGTCAAAAGTAGCACCAGATACCCTCTCCCTAGTCATAATCAACCGTAGCTGATACGTGAGGCCATCAATGAACCTCATGATCCTTAAAAATATATATGAAAGTTATTATTCATTATAATAGATAATTAAACAAAAGCAATAGTATTGAATAGTCGGTATGGTAACTTTATTTTTTACATAATATTTAAATATACAAAAATATATCAATCAGTTCAAAGAGGTTGTAATTTTGCTGATGAATTTGTATTCTAAAGAGTAAAAGGAAAGATGCAAGAAAGAGACAATAAAGAAAGACGGTGTATTTTTTGGGGATAGACTATTCCAAAGAGAAAAAAAGAAACAAAAAAGAAGATACAAAAACGAAAAAAGTAAAGGTATTTTTAATTAAAGATGCATGATTTAAATTAATGAGGGTTATCTAGTAAATATGAATTTATGGTAAATTTATGGTATATTAATGAGTTAAATTAAATTTTCTTCTACTTTTGCTCATAAACACATTTGCTTATTTTCCAAACGTGTTATAGCATGTTTGGCTAAGTTTCTCCAATGAAAATATTTATATGTTTATACACACACACAAAAAGTACTTTTTTTTAAAGTTAAGGTGTTTGAAAAAACTCTTAACAATTAAAAAATACTTTCAAGTAGAAGCATAAGGAGTTTTTGAGAAGTTGAAAAAACTAGTTTCTCCTAGAAGGTGTAACGACCCGACCTGTCGTTTTGTGTATTTGATCCCCATTTCACCATTTGACACTTCCCGTGTGCTTAGTTGTTGTTTTGTGACTTGCGATGATAATTGGTTTTGTCCCGAGAAGGTTTAGGAGTGTATTAGAATACTTAGTTCTAATTTTGGAAGCTTAAGTTATAAGAGTTGACCAAGGATTATCTTTTGTGTTTACGACTTCGAATTCATATTTTGATGGTTCCAATAGGTTAGTTGACACGACCCTAACCCCGAACCCAGTCGTGATGGCACCTCTTGTGAAGACAACGCCAGCCAATTCATCCAAATCTCATTTTTCATTAGTTAATTAACATGAAAACGGTACAAGCATAGTATAAGAACAATCATTCGCGGAAAACATAGCTAACCATCCCGACTACAGCCCAAATCTGGGTGTCACCAGTCATGAGCCACTATGAATCCTAATAACAAGACTACTAAATACAATATCTGGCACAACTATTTATAGGATATAGAAACAACATGATAAAAGAGATACGGGGTTGCGGACGCCAGCAGCTACCTCGTAGTCTCTGAATCACCGCCTGGACGGGAAAAATCAATCTTCCGGAGTGGAACCAACAACGCCTGAATCTGCACACATGGTGCAGGGAGTAATGTGAGTACTTCCAACTCAGTGAGTAATAAACGTAAATAACGACTGAAAGTAAGAAAACACATAAAGCACAAGGCATTCTATAATGAAGCATTTAAAACATCATTCGCAAACAGTAAATTAGTGAGAAATTCAAGTAAAATCTCCTTTCAACAGGTAAAAACATGCGAAGTAAAACATCGCCCCTCGAGCTATATATATCGACAAATCCGCCCCTCAGGCTCATCATAAAAACAGTACCAGCCCCTCGGGCTCAAATCTCAAAACAACATCAGCCCCTCGGGCTCACACATGAAACAACATCAGCCTCTCGGGCTATCACATAGTACAATATCAGCCCCTCGGGCTATAATTCACATCACAATGTGTACTCGCGCTCACTGGGGGTGTACAGACTCCGAGAGGGGCCCCTTACTACCCAAGCGCAATATCAAGCCATCTCGTGGCACATATCTAGGCCCTCGGCCTCATATCAATCAAGCCACCCCGTGGCGTATATACAGTATCTCGGGCCCTCGGCCTCATATCAGTCACAAGCCACCTCGTGGCACATAAAGTATCTCAGGCCCTCGGCCTCATATCAATCACAAGCCACCTCGTGACACATAAAGTATCTCAGGTCCTCGATCTCATATCACTCAGTAAAACCTCACAACTGGCCCTCGGCCGCACTCAGTCAGAAAATCATCACAAGCCCCTCGGGCATAGTAAAACAATAGTTCTCAGCCCAAAAACATCATTTAAATATTATTTAAGTCTCAAAACTGACTAAAAGTGGCTGAGTTGTAAAATAGTGAAAACAGCATGACTGAGTTCAAGTAATAAGTCAAAATAGTGAGGAAACTGTTATAAAGATCCCCGAATGGTTCAAATAATTGGCACGAAGCCCAAATATGGCAATTAACCCAAATCATAATAATAACAAGTAAGTTTCAATCAAATGCGTAGTAAAATTGTCAATCGGGATGGACCAAGTCACAATCCCCAGTAGTAACGACCCCACGCTCATCATCGAGCGCGTGCCTCATCTCAATATAACACTGCGATGTGCAAATCCGGGGTTTCAGACTCTCAGAACATCATTTACAATCACTACTCAGCTCGAACCAGCTATATCCCTAGCCCGCGACGCCTTTGCCCTTCGAATTGGCCTCCACGAGCGTCGAATCTATCAAAAATTAGAACTAATATGTCACAATATACTGGGGTAACAAAGCCCAATCGAAACAAATCGGAAAATGCTAAGAAATTCCGAAATTAGCAAAACCCGAGCCCCGGGCCCACTTCTCGAAGCTTAGAAGTTTTCACATCAACGGGTTCCTTATCTCCCAACGAGTTCATGTGATGACTCACTTTATTGCCCCGAATTCATTTCATTATTTATATTATGTGAAATTAAGTCGAGTAAAATGTACTCGAAGTGAATTGAAAAGAAATGAGACACATGGTCTCATTTATGAAAGTCTAAGTCACAAAAGTCAACCGTGGATTGACTTATGAGTTAGAGGGTTCGGATTTCAATTATGACGACTCGACTAGCTTCGGGAGAGAATATATGACTTAGACGAGTGACCGGAACATATTTGATAGACCTCGAATAACACTAAATTTGAATCGAGG
>MCJB01050469.1:0-24633 GCA_002018475.1 Nicotiana obtusifolia
ATTTAAGCACTACGAGGTGCAATTCGGGGTTTCAAACCCTCATAGCATTATTTACTATCATTACTCACCTCTAACCGGCTAAATCCTTAGCCTGCGGCGCCTTTGCCCTTTGAATTGGCCTCCTCGTGCGTCGAATCTATTCAATTTCACAATCATTACGTTACATTAGGCTATGGGAACAAAACCCAAACGGAAATAATCAAGTTTACTAAGAATTTCCCAATTTTAGCAAAACCCGGGCCCCGGGCCCACTTTTCAAAATTCAGAAGTTATTATCTAAACGTGTTCCTTGTCCCTTCACGAGTTTACCCATATAAGATTTGTCGTACTTCGACTTCGAATCGACCTTAATCCCCAATTTCATATTTTCTTGAAATTGAGAAGAACCCTAGGTTCTTCTCTTTCACAATTTCGTGAATTTACCATGGGATTAAACATGAAAATCTTAATCTATGAGGGATTTTAGGACATAGGATACTTACCCGATGTTTTCCTTGAGGTTCCCTCTTTATTTGTTTCCAACTTCTCTTTAATCTTCCTCTTAAGAGCCCCCAAATGTTTCTAAGGTGTTGTAATCCTCCTTCCTTGCAAGATTAATCACGAAATCTACTTTGCAAGAGTGTTTGGGGTTGATTTACAAGGATTCTTTGTGTTTGAAGAAGCTCTCTCACGTGGGTGTGTGTTTTTTATCTCAGATGTGCCAAATGAACCCTAGGTTCTATTTAAATTGGGCTTAAGATCGGGCAAAAGGGTACTGTAATAGCCATTTTCGCGACCCCTTATGCTGATTTCCTTTCTTTCTTTTACAAAGATTGCTCTAACTTTTTCATACGAAGTCCGATTTGGACGATTATTTTTGCTACGGCTCCGTAATTTCAAGACGGAGCTAATTCTTCAAACGAAATTGAATTTGGAGGTCGTTTACTAATTCTAATATCCATTACACCAGAAAGTATGAAGTTAACACTTTATAAAGCGACGAATTAAGTCCCGTTAACCATTCAAAATTCACCCGAGACCCCCGGGACTTTATCCGAACATGCACACATGTTCTATAACCTCATTCAAACTTGTTCTAATCTTTGGAACACTAAGATGAACATCGATTTATTAAATTAGTATTGAAACCAATTCTATGAACTTCAAGGATCCTCAATTCGATCCTTCGATCCGAACCCGACCAAACGATGTCCGAACGGTCTGAAAATTTGCACGCAAGTCCAAAATCACATAAGGAACCTACAGAAACTTTCGGAATTTCATTCCGACTTCCGGATCAAAATTCGACCTATCGACCGGAAACTCGAACTTCCTCGATTCAAATTTAGTGTTATTCGAGGTCTATAAAATATGTTCCGGTCACTCGTCTAAGTCATATATTCTCTCCCGAAGCTAGTCGAGTCATCAGAATTGAAATCCGAACCCTCTAACTCATAAGTCAATCCACGGTTGACTTTTGCGACTTAGACTTTCATAAATGAGACCATGTGTCTCATTTCTTTTCAATTCACTTCGAGTACATTTTAATCGACTTAATTTCACATAATATAAATAATGAAATGAATTCGGGGCAATAAAGTGAGTCATTACAGCTTACTTCCTATTATCTTATGCAATTGACATGGTTCAACCAAGACCTGTATTCAAGCTACTTAAAGTCACTAAGTCATGAGTAGAGATAACATTGAATAGAATAACAATGTGATGTAGCTAGTGGACTTAAATTATATATAGGTGACTAATTTCTATATACCAGGACACACTTCACTGAACCAATAACAAGATATGCATCACCTAATGCAGCGAGAAGAACTTGAATAAACATTAGAGATACCAGTCACTTCAGCTTTAGATCATACGTCATAGTTCCTTTTATCCTTTGTAGAATATATATGAACTTTGAAGCCTCGACCAGCCAATATGCCAATATCATTGATCCTTCTTATGGCCGGACTTATGAATTCCTGCAAAATAAATTAGTTTATTTTTGGTATCTAAACCTTTTTGGGTCCTTCATGGTTAGTAGCTTGTATAATTAGAGATATATGTAACTGTTTAGGTCTCCAAATAAATTTTGATCTAACATGACTTTTGGCATAATTACATGCAAATGCCTTATGTCCAAAATTACCACAGTAGTGGCATGTAATATGAGAAGAAGAGTGTTTACTTGCAGATGCCTTATTAGTCGACTTGTAACTTCCCTTAGTCAACTTGTTTGAAATAAGATGTCCACTAGTAGACCCCTTTTCAATTGACTTATAGTTGTTATGACAAGGAGTGGACTTTGCTCGATCAAAGTAGTGGCCTGATGATTTGTGAAAGCTGGTTATTTATTTGCGAAGCTCAAAATTTTCTTCTTGAAGTAAGTTGTTCTTCACCAGATTTTCTTCAAGCGGAATATTCCAGTCTTTCTTTTCATTTCTCAACTTGCTATATTCTTCATGTTAAATCTCCCAATCTTTCTTATCATATATTAACTTGTTATATTCTTCAAGTTGGATCTCCCAATTCTCCTTCTCTTTCCTCAACTTATTATATTCATTAAGAACTTTCTCAAGATCGTTGAGGACCAATGCAATATTTCCTACAATTCATCACATTTATTGCTCAGGAGTAGGACATGCCTTATTAATTTCTCCTATTGCCATGAAACATAGGTGCTCCATTCTTTCGTGGTCGTTTTATTCTTCAGATTCATCCTCGTCGCTCCAAGATTTGTGATTCTTTTTCTTGAGATCACAATCCAGAATAGCATTAAAGCGCACCTCATCAGATTTTTCCTCTTTCCTTGAGACATATGTTTGTCGATTCTTCTTGATCATCCTCGTCGCTCCAGGTTGAGATTCTATAATTCTTCTTCTTGAGATTATGACATTTTAATTTCATATGTCCAGGTTTACCACATTCGTAGCAGCATACGTTCTCTTGTTGTTGAACCTTATTCTTGTGGTTCTTTTGATGATTCAGGACGGTATAAGATTTTTTATTCTGCTTCTTTCTACTCTTCTTTTTTTTTGGTCCTGGGTATTACAGCCAAGTCTCTCGATCTTTACCATTTTTAGATTCTTCAGGAGTTGACTTGGATTCAATTTCCTTAACTTTGTCGGTATCCCCATGGATATTTTCCAATCTGTCCCATAGAGCTTTAGCAGTCTCATAAGTGGATATTTTCTTATATTCTTCTTCACTATTCGCACAATAGAGCATGTTGATTGCTCTAGAGTTTGTTTGCATAATATCCAACTATTCTTTTATGTAGTCAAATATGGATGTCCTTTTACAAGCTTCTTTTCATCACTGTTGTTTGGAATAGACCTTGGTCCATTCTGAATGACTAGCCAGACTCAATTATCGATTGATTGAACATAAACCTTCATTCTTTCTTTCCAATGGCTATAGTATTGACTATTAAAGTGTGGTGGCCTTCTTGTTGAGTTACCCTCTTGAAGTACAATTCCAGTAATTTGGTGACCTGCCATGGATCTTTTCTCACTTGCTGTTAAGCAAAAATAAAGATGTGAGATCTGTCGCGACCCATTTTCTCGCGAAAGCCGGCTTCAACATGTGACATCTCTTTCAAAAGAGGTATTAAAAGAGAAGAGTCACCACGTAATGATTTTTAAGGTGCGTTTGGACACCTATTTACAGATAACTCTGATTTGACTAGTCAGCATCACTAAAGATCGGGTAAGGGCTTAAATTACCTGAAAGAGAAGGTGTTAGGCACTCTTTGAGGTCCACAACTATGGGTCCCTAACGAACTTTAGACTATGTGGATTATGTAGTTAAAGGTGATCAAACAAATAGAGTCTTATTAAAACAGGAAAGCACGCAAACAAATTTTTGGTTAGGCAGTAGACAAAACTAAGGCGCATTAGAATGAGTAAGTCCTATAGGCATGACTTCTATATGACTCCAATATTATACAGGCAGCGCTGTAATTTCTGGAGTAACGTATGGGCAAATTAGAGCCTTGCAAGTCCTATAGACGTGATGACTAATCGTTTTGCGTAATAAGGTAGTAAAAGAAATTCAATAATTCTGGATTACTAATGCTGATTTATAGATGTGCATCTTAGGCAAGGGACAGTCCCTATAGGCATGATCTCTAATAGCCGCATAATGAAGCAGTGAAGTCATTTGAAAAACAGAGGATCAGCTGCGTTGATAAACATCCTATGGGTAGGATTCCTAACAATTGACAATTGAACTTGATTTTATAACACTTGATCCCCATAGGCATGCTATCTAAGTGAAGCATTACAAAAACTACATAAAGCAATTGATTAATTAGGTAAGACCCTATTGTCATGGTATTTAGATAGGCAAAGGTATTGCATTGTTGTATCCTATAGGCATGTTATCTAAGAGCATTGAATAGGAAACATGGAAACAAGTGTAGCATATTTTGACAAATAAGGCAAAGTGTGTGCGTGATTCCTATAGGCATGCTATCTATGAGTGTACAACACATCCGATGAAATAACATATAAGGCATGCTGAAGCGAAATATCAAATAGACCACACAGACCCTATAGGCATGTTTTTACCCTTTTATGCAAGCATTAGAATATACCCATTTTCCCAATTTCAATAGCACCCCGATTATTTGTTATTACAAGTTATTACAGGCCGAAGAATGAAATAATACAGACTTGAAAATGACAAAATACAGGATGAAACAAATACAAGCCCACTAATACAGTTAAAGGCCCAATGCAATTGTAACCCAGGGATATCCTAGGCCTTCATTAGTCTTACTCTCCCGACAAACAGCAGGCTCAAACACCAGGTGCGCAAGACAACTAAAGTGCACCTGAATCCAATGTTCAGGACCAACAACACACATGGCCCATTTCAGGCCCAATGAATAACTTACTTACCCAAATGGATGCTAAATTTAGCTATGCAGATGACACAATACTTATAGAACAACTTAAACACTTAGTTCTTAGAGTTATAACCATCAACAGCTCTAGCCAAGACATATAAATAGGATCATGCTAAATGGAAAGGTACACAAGACACATATGAGACAAGCTTATGCTTTGTAATTCCAGCAACATAATTTGATAATGACTAGATTGACCATCATAGGAAAGTAAACCATTTCAAAGAGTTTCAAATTAAAGCATAATCCAGAAACAACCTAAAGGCCTTTAGGGTGATAGTCTAACAGAATCATGAACAAAAGCAGGTAGAGTACAGTCTTTTTATGAAGGTTTTAACATGAGAACCTAATGGGAATGTGATTGCAAACAGCATAACAACATGCTAGTAGGCACAATTTGGCAAACATATCACTTAGTTGATCATGAAACTTAACGTGATGGATAATAACAATAGCGCAAAGATTCTAAAGACTCATGGTAGGTAAAAGAACATGTCAATTAGGCTAAAAGGACAAGAAGACACTAGGATTCATGTCAGTCGACCCAAAATGGGAGAAAAACTGCACGTTGGTACTTATCCTAGAAGCAATGCTGAGAGTGCAAGATTGATAAGTCAAGGAATACAGTTATCAGAGTTACAAATCGCAGACAAACACGTTTGTCTACATATTAAGACAATTATATAACATGAGAGAGTTAAGGATCAGTTTGCAGGAAATAGTAGATTACACCTAAAGGATTCAATAGGAAGAGATTCATTAGAGCAGATTCGGAGCAAGCAATTTCTACAAAAGATCCTTCAAATCCAAGGCATGAATGTGAAATCATAAGGGGCGAAAGACACGACATTAAGGTTAACATGAGCATGATCAATCAGGCAAAATCTGAGAAGGCCAGAAACTACTTGAATCAGATACACAGTGTGAAGGTATACTACACATGTTGAAACCTATCAAGTTCGATATTAGAGAACATGGAACTACAGAACATCATTGAGACAACTGAATTATAGAAAGCATACAATAATATAATACTGGGAGTTCACAAATAACAAAGAAACTTAGGGCATGCTTGTCTAAAAATTCAAACAGTGTTGGCACGTAGAATAAACATACATGAATAAGTAGAGGAGTAATAATTAAGGCTGTAAAGGGTCAATAACGCTAACCAGTTGTGAAGATAAACGAGCAAAAGAGTGAGTAACTAAGAATCTCAGCAGTGGCATCGAATGAAAGACCACAGTGAGAACCCTAGATCCTAGTGCGTCTGAGTTCACAGGAGCTTCAGTGATCCCCGAGAAGTGCTCGCACTAGGGAGGTTGGTTGAGAGGATTTCGGTGGCCTTTGCTTTCAGTTGACCACAATCAAGAGAGCAGAAATAGTATAGAAGGTGTGAAAGTGAAAGTGAGAGAATAACTGTCATTCTCCCGTCCGTTTTGGGGAATTAGGGGAGGGGTTTATATAGTGTTGAAATTGAACGAACAAACATGAAAAATAATCAATTAAGTGCAAATAAGGAAAGAAAATATCACATGCAAATCAGAATCAGTATAGATGGAATCATCATCCAAATTCCTAAAATTGAGTTTGCCCGACCCGTTTTTGTAGAGAATACTTTCCAAAATCAAGAAAGTACTTAGGTGATACCATAAAGAAACTACAAGTTGCGAAGGAACACAAATATGGCAAGCAAATAATGGGTGAATCCCATTGTTAACGGGATTAGGAGAGGGATTGGAAAGGGCGGCGATTAGGGTTCTTCAGAGAATAGGAGAAGGTTCTAAGGATTTTAGGGGCGGTGGATGGATAAAAGATGGTTTAGGATTTTTGGGTGAGGGGATATAAAGAGATGGGTAGGTTTATTATGGGTCGTTAATCATTTGAGATCAACAGCCAGGATCAAAGGGTAAGCGGGGCGGGTTATTTGAACGGGTACGGACCGGGTTAGAGAATTAGAGGGGATCTGGTTTGGGCTGGGGCATTTATTGGGATAAGTTGGAGTGTCTGGGCTGCCAATTTGGTCCGAAAAAATGATCTGGTTTGGGCCAGCTTTTAAAACAAGGAAATTAAGAGAAATAAAATTAATAAAAAATTATCTAAATAAGTGTAAAAAATTTTGTTTAAACAAATAAGAATTTTAAAATAATACCTGAAAGTTTTAAACATATAAAAAATTATTTTGACCCTAATAAACGTAATTAATAATAAAGTATAGGCTATTACAGCAAAAAATACATAAAATATTTAAAAATGCGGATGAAATTATTAGAAAATGAAAAAAAATATTGTAGAGCATATATGTGGTCATAAATAATAAATTTGGCGATTAAATCGTCACAAAATAATTTAAATGGGTAATTAATACACATTCAAGTAATTTAAATGCAAGAAAATTAATTTTAAAGCTTTAAAAAAATTATGAAAGATTATAAAAATATTTATATGAGTTTTTTTTTGTAAATTAAATAATGATGCAAAATGGTATTTTGAAACTATATATACTTTTTAAAAATATGAGGGTAAAATTGGGTATCAACAGCTGCCCCTCTTTACCCGAGAATGATGAAAGATTTGTCGTGTGAAGAAAGTGATGACCAATTCCTGTTAATACTCGTGAACCATGTAAGGGCCTTGCAGTTGGGTGAGAATTTCCAATTTGCTTCATCTTGATGTGGGAAAATCCATTTCAGTTCCAATTGCCCCGGTGTGAATTGCCTCAACCTAACTTTTTTTGTTGAAAGCTCTTACGATTCTATTCTGGTAGAGTTGACCGTGACACGTAGCATTCATTCTTTTCCCATCAATGAGAGCTAAATGTTCATACCGGCTCTGTATCCATTCCGCGTCGCTTGCTCGGCTTCTTGTATGGTTGTTAAGGAAGAGATTTCCACTTCGGCGGGAATAACGACTTCACTACTGTAGACCAGTAGATTGGGTATTGCCCCAGTTGATGTACGGACTGTGGTTCGATACCCGAGCAAAGCAAACGGTAGCTTCTCTAGCCATTGTTTGTAATTATCTACCATTTTCCTCAATATCTTCTTGATGTTCTTGTTGGCGGTTTCTATGGCTCCGTTCATTTCCGACATGTATGCTGTAGAGTTTCGATGCTTGATCTTGAATGTTCCACACATGGCTTTCATCAAGTCGCTGTTGATATTAGAAGTATTGTCAATAATGATTGACCCCGGCACTCCAAATCGACAAACGATGTGGTCCCGAACAAAATCTGCTACAACCTTCTTAGTTACAGCCTTATAAGATGCGGCTTCAACCAACTTTGTGAAGTAGTTTATAGCCACCAGAATGAACCTATGTCCATTTGAAGCAGCAGGTTCGATTGGTCTGATAACATCCATACCCCAAGCGGAGAAGGGCCAGAGCAAACTTGTTGTACCATGTGAGCATGTATCTGGAATTGGTGACACATTTGAACATATTTGATGCAGTCTGTTTCCATAGTCATCTAGAAATACCCTGCTCTTAATATCTTCTTGCCCAGAGCGAAACCATTCATGTGGGGTCCGCAAGTTCCGACATGTATTTCCTCGGGCAATCTAGATGCCTCCTTGGCATTGATGCATCGCAACAAACCCAAATCAGGAAGTCCTTCTATATAGAATTCCTCCACTTTGAAAGAAATGATTGGCCAATCTTCGAAGCGTGCGCTTCTGAGTATGGGTAGCGTGCTATGGATATCCTCCCTTTTCCAAGTATTCCTTGATGTCGCGGAACCATGGATTTCCAGCAATCTCTTCTTCAACATGAGCACAATAAGTTGTCTGCTTATGAATTCCTATTTGGATAGGATCGATGAAATTCTTATTTGGGTGTTGTATCATAGAAGATAAAGTGGCTAATGCATCTGCAAAGTCAGTCTGAATCCTTGGAACATGTTTGAATCCTATCTTTGTGAACCTCTTGATCAGCTCTTGTACACATGCAAATATGGCAATATTTTGGTGTTTTTTCATAGCCCATTCTCCTAGAACCTGGTGCACCAACAGATCTGAATCTCCAATTACCAGTAGCTCCTGTACGTTTATGTTAATGGCCAACCTGCGTCCCAGGATGCAGGCCTCATATTCTGCCATATTGGGTGCACTGAAACCTGAGTTTTGCAGATACCAGATAGTGTTGATCGGTTTCTGATACTAAGACGGCTCCGATACCCACTCCTTTGAAGTTTGTTGCTCTGTCGAAGAACATCCTCCAACCATCATACGCCTCGGTAATATCTTGTCCTACAAACCTCCTCGTCGGGAAAATACATTTTCAATGGTTAGTATTCTCTGTATACGAGATTTTCTGCCAAGTGATCCGCCAATGCTTGCCCTTTGACTGCTCTCTGATTTACATAGACGATGTTGAACAAACTTAGCAATATTTACCACTTTGCTAACTTACCCATAGGCATGGGTTTCTAAAAGATGTATTTTAGCGGATCCATCCTTGATATGAGATATGTAGTGTGTGCACAACAATAATGTCTCAACTTCTGGGCTATCCATGTCACAGCACAGCAAGTGCGTTCCAACAAAGAGTACCGGGCTTCATAAGGTGTGAACCTGTTGCTCAGATAATATATCGCATGCTCTTTCCCTCTAGTTTAATCATGTTGTCCTAGAACACAACCAAAAGCCCCATCTAACACTGACAAATAGAGGAGCAGAGGTCTTCCTAGTTTTTGGTGGTACCAACACGGGCGATTTAGAGAAATACTCCTTGATTTTGTCGAAGGCCTTCTGGCATTCTTCAGTCCAGCTCATTGGAGCATCTTTCCTCAGCATTCTGAAGATTGGCCCACATATCACGGTTGATTGTGCTATAAAGTGGCTGATGTAATTAAGGCGCCCTAGAAAACTCATCACATATTCTTATTCTTTTGAGGCGGCAAGTCCTGGATAGTTTTGATTTTTGACGAGTCTAACCCAATACTTCGGCGATTGACGATGAAAACTAACAATTTTCTAACAGGGACTCCGAAGGCACATTTTGCAGGATTCAACTTCAAATCGTATTTTTGAAGCCGATCGAAGAATTTTTTTAGGTACGCTATGTGATCTGAACTTCTTTTAGATTTGATGATCACATCATCCATGTAAACCTCTATTTCCTTGTGTATCATGTCGTGGAAGATAGTCATCACGGCTCACCTGTAGGTGGCCCCAGCATTCATCAAACCAAACGGCATCATTTTGTAACAATATATTCCCTATGGTGTGATAAAGGCAGTCTTTTCAGCATCCTCTTCGTCCATCCAGATCTGGTGGTATCTTGCGAAGCAATCCACAAAAGATTAAGTTCATGCCTGGTGCAGTTGTCAATCGGTATGTGTATGTTGGGCAACGGAAAATCATCCTTAGGACTTGCTCTGTTCAGATCTCGGTAATCGACACATACTCTAACTTTCCCATCTTTTTTTGGAACTGGCACAATGTTAGTCAACCAATGATAAGATGGATATATGAGCAGGAGTTTTGTTCAAATGGTCAACAACTAAGTATTCCCTTGCTTGTATCTTCCTCCAAAGATCGTCAGTGCCCATCTCGTCAACAGGAGGCTTAGGTGCAACTTCCTTACTTCTTCCTCCCAGATTCTCAAGTGTGTAAACTCTGCCGGTTCTAGTCATACCTTGTCCGGCACCTGTTTCTTCCACTTTGGCTTTTCCCTTTCTTCTTGCTTCCGCAACATAATCCCATGGGACGACATCAGACTTGTAAGATGGTGTGGGAGCTACCATCATAGTAAAGGGTGTAGCTACCTCCACTTCGAATGGCTCCTGGGTTTGTACCACAACTTGCATGAGGGTGACTAGAGATATTTTAGGGCGTCTCCCTCTCAGATAAGAGTGGCTAACGGTCCGGTTCACACCGGACCGGACCAGTGGAAACCAGACCATTTTATTTTCGTAATGCCGGTCCCGGTAGCGGGACGGTTTGTTGTTGGAAAATGCATTAACCTTAACTAACGACTTTGTGTCTTGTTATAGGTTTTGATAATCGACAAACCATCATGGACAAACTACTAAGATTGCTATGGACTTTGTTAGAGTACAAGTCGAGCTTTCAAGATACTAGGAGTCGATGTATGGAACAAGTCGATGAAGCAAAAAGATTGAAGGCAAATGAAGTTGTCATTTAGTCTTTATGTTATTTTGTGTTTTAATGTGTTTGATTTATTTATCGTCTTTAATAACTTGGCTTAAAGTTTTAAAACGATTTCAAACACAAAGTAAAACATTTTCAAAACAATTGGTTTTCACAAAATACCAAAATAATTGATTAAAATTGGCGCTGGAAGATTTCCGGACATTGATGTTACTGTAGCAACCGTGTACTGTAGCAACCGTGTTACTGTAGCAACATCGATGTCACTGTAGCAATGCTACTGTAGCAATTCCAGAATGAAGAAGCCATCGATGGCTTCTCCATAAGCCATCGATGGCTTATGGCTACTGGAAATTTTCCAGAGAGAAGAAGCCATCGATGGCTTCTCTATAAGCCATCGATGGCTTATAGCTGTTGGAGCCTATAACGGCTAGTTTTGAGCTCCAACGGATATATGAGGTTTTGGGGCTATAAATAGAGCTTCATAAACCTCATTTGAACACAACACATTATCAAAATTGATCAGATAAATTGCTTCAAGTCTTCATACTATTTTGAGCTAAATTTTGAGCTATTTCTTGAAGATCAAAAGTTGTGTTCTTGAGCTTATATTTTCTTCACTTCATCTACTCTTGTGAGAGTTATACTTTGAGTGAAATTTGTGTTGTCATACACCTAAGGGAAGTTGTCCCTTGTTGTATTAAGGAAGAGAGTCTTCCTTGTTGTTCACGGAACTTGTGTGATTCAAGTGTTCGTGATTGTAACGGTTGGTTAGGCACCCGCAAGTCTAACATTGCAAAGCTTGTGTGATCAAGTCTTTGTGGTTGTAACGGTTTGTTAAGCACCCGTAAGCTTAACGGAGATAGTGAAATACTCAAGTGCGATCTTGAGGAGTGGACTAGCTACACGTTGTAGTGAACCACTATATATCGGGTGTACGCTTTCTCTTTACATTCCGCAACTTATTTATTGCAATTATATTTTCGCACTTACATTATTAATTACATATCTTTATTGCGAAAATTTGCAATTGTTCCGCAAAACGCTATTCCCCCCCCCCCCCTCTAGCGTTGTTCATTTATTCTAACAACATATTCCTTACTTGATTCATTCTCATTGTCATTATTATTATTATATTGTTAAACGTTTCGCCCTGTCTTTTATTATTTCCAGTAGAGCCTTGACCTGACCTCGTCACTTTACCGAGGTTAGGCTTGGCACTTACTGGGTACCGCTATGGGGTATTCATATTTCGCTTCTACACATTTTTTTGTGCAGATCCATGTACTTCCTACCAGACCAGGTATCAGTGAGCTAGTCCGTACGCGGAGACTTCAAGGTACATCTGCCAGCGTCCGCAGACCTCGGAGTTCCCCTCTATCCTTATTATGTTGTTTTCCTTATTCTCTTTAGACTCTGATGTATAGAGACACTTAGTATTTCCCCTAGAAGCTTGTGACTTATTTCATCCTAATCTTCCATAGACTGAAACTAGAACCACGTCAAATTTTTCTATTTCGTACTTTTTTGAAGATGATGGACTCTAATGTACAGAGACACTTAGTATTTTCCCTAGTAGCTTGTGACTTATTTCATCCTAATCTTCCATAGACTGAAACTAGAACCCCATCAAATTTCTCTATTTCGTACTTTGTTGAAGATGATGAAGACATCTTAACCCTAGATTATATGTAGAAACCCGAACCTTGCTCTAATACCGATTGTTGCGGAAGATCGTGGGTTAACTAGCACAACGCACACAAATCAAATAGAGAAGAAAAATCAACACAAGGATTTAACGAGGTTCGGCTAAGCCTGATCCTCGGGGCAAAAACAGGTTGAGTTTTCCACTATGAATGAGAAGAAAAGCACAATATAATATAAAGAATTCCCAACTACAACCCCTATATATAGATCTCAAATAGTTCCAAACTTATAAGAGAAAAGTTTTCCAATTTGACAAGGACAATATCTTTCCTTTCCCAAATCTATTAGGACAATAGGTTTTCCTAAATCTATAAAAATTATGAGTTTTCTAAAAATACAAAAAAATAATTCAAGCCACAAAATAACAAATTCCATCAAATTTTCTTGCTTGGCAGTGAACCAACGCCCATGTAGTTTGTCATCAGACCCATAATTCCACACCTGAGTCAACAAAAATAACAAGTTCTGATTAGGGTGCAATCTGTTTTTGTTTTGCATTTCTCATCTAACAAATAGGCGACTTTTTCGTTACTTCAACTATCAGCTATGTCCATTTATAAGTAGCTTATTATAATATTGATTAATTCATAAAATATTATTAATATTAACAAAATATGATCAATATTAACCAATTATGTATTTGTAGCCAAAAAAAGGTCAATGTTTTTTGCTTTCTTTTGAGTGAGTGTTATTAGAATAGATTGGGTACATCTCAAGGAGCTTGAATCTCATTTTTGGGGTGATTTGGTGGAGTTTTGAGATGGTGCGAATTGAAAATTCGATGTAAAAGATGAACATGTAAAAAAAAATGATTTGTATCACACTGTATATCATTTGTGTATCATATATGTATCACATGTATATCCATATATACCTACCAGTATGTGAGATACATGTGTCGCAGAAGAACTTTTTGTACTCGATTTTAACTACGAATTTTGATATCAAATCACCTCTAATCTTCCTTACATTTTGTGTATTAGCTCATCTATATGTTTTCAATGAATTTCAACCATACCCATTGAAGAAAAAACATCTTTTGCTTAGTTATTTGGAATCGTGTATATATATTTTCTTGTATTTCATCACATTATTTGCTGCCTCATCCATGAAATTTATTTTCGTCTTGCATCTAATGTTGCTAATCACGCTTAAAAATATAGAAGGAAATCTTTGCGTGTGATTGTTGGAGAGAAAAAATCTTATTAATTTAAAATTTTAATTTTTATATGTGCTTGGCTAATTTTTATAAGCCTATGATTAATGACTAGAGGTCGGTAACATGAGAATTATTTAAGACTTTTTTTGTAAGATTCCCTTAATTATTTATTAGTTAAAATTTGATGTGGCAATCCGTTAGTTTTAGGGGTAGATGTGAGCCATTGGGCTAAAAACGAGGGCATATTTAAGACCAAATTCAGACGAAAGTTATAGTTGTTTCATTTTCAGTAGGTGAGGGGCAATTTTGGCCATTTTCCCTTTTTAAATAATTTTCTCAGTTTATTTTAGAAAATAAAAAAAATTGACATAGGAATCAGTAGCCAAAATTGGATGAGCGGACTAACGAATTTGAATCTATTGTTCTTTTTAAAATGGAAAACTATTACTTACTACTTCTCTAATTGGAGTTACTTATGTTTGTAATTTTCTTTTTTGAGGTTTCAAAAGGGACGTCTTACAATGACAATTGATTAATCAAGGGATCTAAGTGCTAACTTTCTAAAATTGAAGGTGCTAAATGGCCACTTTTACATTCTACCTGTTTACTACTACTAGTACCTTAGCCATCAGTCTGTCACCACAATGGAGGCGCCGTCACCGACACTTTCTAGCTTTCCGGCTTCCTCCGACGAAGCCACGGACCAGACTATTCAAAATCCGGCTGCGAAATATCCGGCGCCCCCAACAACGCCGTCGACGCCGTTATCCACTCAAGATATACGGCGATGGAGACCGGTGGCGCAACGAAACCTGAGAAACCAATGGTCGAAGTTGGCTGCTCTGCGGACGCAATGGTTTTCCTTATCCTCCACTGCTCGATCATATGCCACTTCTGTAGTCAATTCACATCTCTCCCAAAGGTAAACTTGAAGCACACGTTTAAATAAAATTGCAAGTCAGGAACTTGCTTGAAGATACTATAAATCACTATTTTTATAGTTAAAAGCATTTCCAAAACGTATGAATAAAAAAAATGACGCCAAATATAATTGTGTCAGCACCCAAGGGTGTGGTTAGTGGTCAAAGTGGGAGGAGAACCATGAGTTATCAGCAGAGTAGTCAAAAGCAAAAAGAGAAAAAGCACCAAAATTTTTGTGGAGCTTTAAGCATTGCGAAGAAATGCACCAATGAAGTAATGAAAGAAAATATAACTATAATACACAAACAAAAGAATGGAAAAACTAGAAGTAAAACACACACACACACACTCATATATATATATATATATGAAAGTGCACACGCCTTAATACCGAGCTTTAGGGCTTAAGCGCTTTAAGTAAGCCTCAGGTTGAAATCCCAATGGAGCATAGGATAAAAAGTACTAGGTGATTTCTTCCTATCTGCCTGAACTTTGGTGGGCAGAGTTATTGCGTACTTCAGCCGGTGGGAGGTAGCATGTACCCGATATAATAATTGACGTGTGCGCAAGCTGTCCCGAACACCACCATCATAAAAATAAAAATAAAAAGTAACCCTGGCCCTAGCTCATCAGATTCCAAGACAATATAAAGAGACTACAACTCATACCCCCAACTAGTGCAGGACTCTAACAATTTACAATATTGACTTGTCAGTGATTCTGAATTACATCCTTTTGAGATTTGGTGCAGGTATATGGATGCGATGGACTTGGGTGTTTTAACAGATATGCCTGATATACGTAAAAAAGCATGTAGGAAATTGTTCAAGCAGCAGGTGATCATTGTCCTTCTGTCTTTTGGCTTCAATTTGAGTTGTCCTAGAAGCTGGCTATTTGCACACTGCATAAAGTTGATTGAGGGAATGTGTATTGATGTCCCTTGTTGTATCCTCATAATTACATGGAAAACCTATTGAATTTTGAAGTACTGAGAATATATTAGCACCTTCCAAGTGACAAATTTCTTAATATTCTTGTCGCTAGACAAGCGCAAAACACAACACAAAATTGATCCTCGCTAGTCAAAGATAGTATAGTATGAATATCATCTCCACAGGGATTGGATTTAAACAATGCTCTAGTAGTTCCCGGTTTAACTGCTATTCAGGATGATCAAAACTTGGTTGGCATGATTACGGACTACGATTAACTACTAAAATAGAGCAATTGACAATTGACTGCAAAGAACTAGAGATTAGCATAGTTGGTTTCTTATCAATGTGAGAAATAAGGGTTTTGACATGATAGGTGCAAGGTTGTTATTCTAGATATGATACTGTTATATATCACTCTAGAGGTTCTAGCGATTCTCACGAATTTAATAGGTGATTAGCTTATGCTTCCGATTCAGACTCCTCTCTCGATTAAATCTAAATATTTCAAATAAACTAATGTGAAGTGCGGTGAAACTTGCAAGAATCTATTGGTAGGAATGATCTAAGAGAAACTTCTCGCGAATATTTCTTAATCTTAAGTTAAATGGTAACTCAAAAAGCTCTCTCGATTACTTCGAAGAATCACCAAAATAAACTGAGGCATACATTGCAATATTATTCAATAAGATGTTCCTCTTTCTATTAAACACTATAAAGAATAAAATCACAACTATATTAAAACTCCTCCAATAAATTCAAGCAATTAAGCAGTAGTCGAATCCATAAACAACAATCAAGTCACCAAATCATGTCAAACCCTAAGGTAAACTACTCCGTAATTATGGTGGGAGTCATCACAAATATAATTAAGGAGTGAGAGAGCATCAAGCTAACATTACAATTCAAACTCCCGTATTGAATTGATGGAAAGATGATGAAATCATGTATCTTGTAGCCTGCAATGCTCTCCCAAAGTTTCCAAGGTCAAAAGTCCTCTCTATATATAATGTTTTGAATCCCCTTGACATAGCCCAAAAACATAGCTTAGAGGTGAAGGGAGTTCAAAATCTTTGTGAGGGCATTGGTTCAATTCTCACTAGCTACAATCTCATTTGAGTTTTAACTTTTTTCGTTTTGAAATCCCCTTAGCGAAAATCTTGCCTCCGTCACTGTCTATACCATGTAGGAGTGGGCCCGTACAAAACTACCCTTTCCAAACCGAAACAGGAAAAAGACTCTACAAAAAATACAATGGCACGGCGCAGGGCGCATAGCCCCACGCAGCGCGCCAGTGGACAATTACAGGGGCTCGTTTTTGACAGTCTTGGCCATCTTGCACAGCCGTGTCGCGCCCAGTGGTGCCCCATGTGGTGCGGCTGTGAGTTTTTTACATAGTAATTCTTTTTCGTCATATTTTGATATTCAGACTTGGCTCTCGACCCCTGAACGTGATCTTGGTTTAATTTTTTGGACTTTTACTCAGACTTCAAAGCTCCAACTTGTTCGATCCGATTATCTTTTTAACTCGGACTGCAAGGCATAAAACACATAATGAGTGCAATTCACTATCATTTAAGCTCAAACACAAGTAAAATGCAATAATTAGAGTGCAAACTATGACTAAAACACGGGTTTCTAGCCTACCATCATTGCTAAATTATTGTTGTTGGATTTCTCATTGAGTATGCTCGAGATTGTGCTGGAAATATTGTCTGAGTGCATGTCAGATGTTTTCCTCGTTATTTAGTTGCTCATGTATGCTGGAAAGGAGTCTGTTAAAGTAGAATGGAAAACCCATCTCTGTTTATTGACAAAATCAAACTGTACTCTGAGTAATTTCTCACAGCTGTATTTATTTTTCAGGAGACTTATAGGAGTAACCTCTTGTCATCTTACAAAGATATGGTATGCACACTACATATTTACTGGTTCGCTTCATAATGTGTCAATGATTAGCTTGCTACTCTGAGTAAAGTTGGTAAACATTTTTTTATCAAATAGATGTATTCTCTGCTGTGGTTTTCTTCTGTGTTGCTCGGAACCTGAATATCGTTTTGTGTTATTTACACATCTAAACCTGTTGGTATCTCCCTACGTAATGCTTAACATCTTCTTTAATAGATCAGGCTTCTCCAAAATCTTATAACTTCGTTACTCTCAAATGCTCCCTATTTCATTCGACCCTCTCCTGTGTTTGGAAGGGAAACATCCCTAAATGAATGCCTCATGTACAGTTTGAACGACTGATTAAGCACAATGTCTCTTCTAATCCCCAAGTATTCGGAAGGCCAGTAGTGTGTTACGTATTTCTAAGTGAACGACATATCTGCTGTTTGGATATCCTGGTACAAATTCCTTTGATGCTAATTTTAGTAAAAAGCAACAAACAGACATCTGTACTGGTCTTTTGAAGTGTTTACTGCGTTTGTCTTCCATGCTTATCTGTGCTTGTTTGACATCCAGAATTGAATTTATCTTGTTCTTGAATGTCCAACGTCCTTGAGATCACAATCTCAACCTATAGTTGTATGACTATCCATTTTTAACCTTATCTGACCAAAAAACATTAAATAACTAATTTGACAAAGTTATGTAAGTGAATTTGTAGGGTCAAAAAGTTTTAGCTATAAGATAAAGTATTTACTGCGAAGTGTATATATATCGTTAGGTGTCAGTATACAAATTGCAAAAGTTTTGGTAGCTTGGGAAGCTGGGTTCTTGAGCACTTTTTAGTCAAGGGTGCAAAAATCAAGACTGAATCAGGACGTGCATATGTAGTTCTTAGTTGTTTGTGTGTCATTCACTCATTGACAGAAACCAATTGCCAAGTGACTTATCTTCGAGACTTGGTTCTCGTTCTCTCCTTCAATAAGCTCTTGCTTAGGCATGGATCTTACTCCTTACATGACTATATTGAAGCTATGATCGTTTAGGAGTCTGGTATACTGACATTTTACTTTCTTAGTTCCAGTGACTTCTATGAAATTGCCATGCCTGTTTATTGCCTGACTATTTAGCTGTCTGCAGGTGGCTGTTGTAACTCAGATGGTCAATGTTTCTAAATCTATGAGGTGTTACCGCAAAGGAACAAATGGCAGTGCACTTACTGAGTTTTCTTTGTTCCCTGGAGATCAGAATGACACTGGTGATGGTGATGGGATTCCTGTTTTCACCTTTTGGTCAATCTTTGATTTCGGTATGTTTCTAATACCTTTGCAAGTTGCAGACTGTCCCCACTATTAGAAATTCCTGCAGAGATTTGTCAATGTTTTGTTAAAAGGTTTTCATATGTTAATTCGTAGTCCGAGCTAATCAATGAGTATTAAATTTATTGTCTGCTTAGTTAGTAGTACAAGGGTATTACATAGCTTAAATTAAAACTTTTCTACAAATGATATTGGCCTTAGATGAGTTCAAATGGAATATCATGGTCCAACAACAGAAGTAATCATATAAAACCTAAGCAAATCTGGTTGTCAATGTGGTATAAGTTGCTAGAGCTCGATTTTGAGTTTGAGTGGTCAGGATTTTGGGTTTCTCCCCTTCATGGTTTGTAGGGTTTTGGTGATCACATGATAGTCTCTTCTGCCTGGCCAGAGGACATTCTGCAGTCACCCTTAATCTCCTTGGTACTACAAAATATTGCTTTAGGGGTGGATAATCTACGCATAGACTTGACATATCGGGAATGGAGAGTTTCCCATTCAACAATCAGTAAAAGGAGTTTTATACCTTGGGTTCCTTTTGGTCTTAAACTGATAACTAACTTCTCCTTTTATCTAATATCTGCTTAGCACTTCATATTTACAATTTTCCTCTCTAATGACTTCAGAGAAACTGGCATTGGAGCTGGTCCAGATGTTTGTGTCAGAAACGAATATAAAGGTGATTTTCTCATCTCCTCCACGACAGTGAGGCATTTTTCACTTTATTGGTACAAACCTTCTATGGCCTATATATTTGTTTTTCCTTACTGAAAGTTGAGTGATGTGCAGCGGTTGCTTGTAATGGAAATATGCTCCATTGGTTCCGAGGAATTTTCACAGGTCGACAGGCTGAAATGGAGTGATCATTTCTATGTAGGAGAGTTTGATGATCTGCTCAAATGCAATTCAAACTCAAATGAGGTTCTTAAGCAACTGGTGCCCAGGCTAGAGGGCTGCAATTCTCGGACTTCCCCCATGCAATCGAGTAATCAATTGGAGAGCAATATTCTCCAGGTATCAGGTCGCCTGTTGTATAAAGAATTTATACTTTTTGGAATAAATTTGTGTGCCTACTCCTCTGTGTCTATAGTTGTTAAAATTATTAGCACACTGAGGCACATCCCTAGTGCATCAAAAACTCTAGGCTTGACGGTGAGTGATATATCATTGTATCATTACTCTGGGAGAAGCCCCTAGGCCAGCACATTGAGTTCCTAGAATATCATAGTGTTGCTCTAATGGTATCATCAGTAATTATGTATATCCCATATAATTTCTGAAGGTCTTACTTCTAACACACAAATTGTCTTTCTAAGGTCTTATTTCTAACCATGTAAAAAAGACTTTTGGCTCTTTTTTTTGTGGTATCAAATTTCTCTTGAAGTTGCTGCAAGATAGCTATATTGGAGATATTATTACTTATCTATAACTTTTTTTTTTCTTCAAGTTCAAGACAGGTTTTCCTGTCTCTTCTATGCACTGTTTCAACTCATTAAATCATGTTTTCTTTTTCAAGAAGTTTTTTTTTCTTTAGGATGACACTGAATCATGTTTTATTGTCAAGGTAATATTTTATAATGGTGGAGTGAAATACGTATACAATTGCTGATGATCAGATTAGAAAAATCCATCATTGTCTTATTGGACGGAAAATTTTACCAATCTCCAGTTGGTGTTTCCACTTTCATTGTGTACTTACTGAATATTTGAATTGTAGGTTTACTTAACAACCTGGCTTGCAGAAGTCAATGTCGATAGGTTCAGGTAAAGTGATTCTGTGGCACTTTAAGTTTTTTGATCTTTGATTCTGAAGCTACTTCTGCGTTTTTTGGTTTCTATTGGTATTGGTGTTCACAAGTCATGTAATGTGTAACTTCGTCTAGAATGAAATATTTACCCTTGTATATCATGTTGTAACAGATTAGTGTTTCTTGACAGGATAGGTGAATTATTTGCTATGGTAAGTGAGGAGATGCATGTTACCATATCTTGAAGCCTCAACTACACGGGTAGGTGAACAAGGGTGAAAAACACTTTAAATTTTAACGTTGTAAGTCCAAGATCAAGCTTAAGCTCATCCATATGCCTGAGGAAGCATTGAGCTGATCTTCAAGCTTCTAAGATTTTTATCTTCATCCTTAATCTGGATGTATCTGTTGCACCTGAGCAGAGCAGAATGGATACAAAAGATTAGCATGGATAACCACAACTCGTTTGGTCGAGGCATGTATATATACATGTAATGGTGATGGATCTATTAGCCAACGAGGTCGATAGAGCTTGAAAAGATATAAAAGCGACCTAAGCTGGGATTTAAGATGGTGAAGTTGTCCTTGTCCAGGAGAGTCATCCAACTTACAAACAATGCTACTGTTGTTTCCAGGCAATGAATCCAAGTATCAGGCAAATGACTGCCTAATGCTGTCTTTGTCTGTTAAAGCAACTGGCGGGTGAAGTGCTAACATTGCATATTTATTAATATGAAAGTGAAGAGGCAAGGCTAGCAAGAGCCGCTATTTTTAAAGAAAATATTATATATTGGGGTAAAATGGGAAATGGGGGAGGGGATTACATGGTGAGGTTGAACCCCCACCAATAAGGTGAAAGTTTAGGTAGCCAACCAACTGAGCTACTAAGATTCTGCAGCAAGAGCAACTATGAGCGTTAGTTTTCTATTTATTTGTTTGTTTATTTATTGGGATTTTTGGGGGCATAGATACTAGGCTCACTTGTTCCTTTGATAGAATACTCCTCTCTCATATTAACTCTTGGTCTGGTTGGGTTGGTGTCCAGTATATCAAGGTAGGAAAAACATCGTATTCCTCAAAAAAGGGATGCGGTCACGAGACATGTACTTTATGATGAAGTTACTGTTTGTATTTCATTTTGTGAACTGTCTATTCTGGAAATTCTCATTGGCCAAGGAGAACTTTTCTCTCAACGTTGCAGAAATACTCTGCAAACTTTACAGGTTAAAAAAAGAGAAGTAAAAGTTGGTAATTTTGTCGGTAAGAGAAAGTCAATGCATGTGATTGAAGTAGCAAGGCGGTAATCTTCGTTTTCCTTTCACGTAAGATGGTTAAATAAATTACCGGTTAGTTACTTAATTCGTATTATACTTTGAAGAATTTGAATAAGCTACCTTATGATATGAAATCGTATGAATTAATATTAATGCCTTCGATTTCAATTGCATAAATTACTACACTCGTCATGCTTGTCATTTCGTAAAGAAACTTTTCTACATCTTCTATTGCTTTTGAGAAAAAATCTTAACAGTAAAAATTTTGTGAATTAATTTGTATTATTCTTGCTTTACCTCATCCCTAAGTTCTTTGCACATTATTGAAAACGAGCAATTCTCTGATAAAACTATTAATCAGCATATGTTCAAGTAAATTAAACAGTTCATTGCGTGGCTCACTCCAGTTACATCCCATCGAACTTTGGTTTGCTTAGTTACACCTCATTCTGGGCATTCACTTAACCTCAGGTTACAGTTTGGAACTACTACTATTCAGCTTATGCTCAATCTCTTCGTAGTTTTGACACGCATTTGGGCATTCTGTTGCTAAGCAAAGCACATAGAGAACACAAGCAAGTACTTGATCAACCAAATAACCAAAGTTTCTCTCAGTTCGTGCATCAACCTCTTTTCTGGACCGTCAAAGCTATGCAAATCACGTGTCAAACCAAGCAGGTGTTTACTCATTTCGGGACAGACAACAAAACACCTAAAAGAGAAAATATGTCCCCTAAAGTTGCAAAATTTCACCGTGTTAAGGTTGCGAGACATTTGTCTCCTTTGTTTCCCAGAACGTGGTTGTGTGGAGGGAGGGGGGAGGGTGCGAGATGGGACCCTCAGAAAGAGGGTATTATTCAACACATAACAGGAGAAAACATCAACATTTTAGACTATAAGAAGTCCCAGAACAAGTTATCAAAAATCTGCCCAGCAGTTGCACATTAAGAACCATACAAGGCAAAGTACAGGCATTGATCTAAACCTCTGTACAAGGGAAAGAATTAAATATCAAGCTGTTCTGAAAGCTCCTTTTTCATCTAAACTATGCTCTGGACAGCTTAGCACTGTTTCCAGCTGTTAACTAAAAAACTACAAATGGCTGAGGGAAGCATCAACAGAAAAATTAACCTTTATCGGGGGGAAAAAAAAAAGGCATCACCAGAATAAATTATGAGCCTAGGCATCACTTATACTTGATGATGCCAATACAAATAGATGGACCTGCCTAAAGCAATCATAATAACCTTCACAATTCCGCAAGGAGGTGACATATATAACAGCACCATTGACCAACTACATATCGACAGCTTTTAACCACAGGGTATATATTCTCCCCACTTCTGGCAAAAAATGATGGGGCACCCTAGTCTTCGAAGAGATGTACATGGATTGAATCATATATTTCTTGATAATGACAATATTTTCTTTTTTTTAATGCAAAGGATTGGACAGCCTACATTGAGTGGTTCTATTTTCTTCTTGCTAGTGCTAGTACATGACTAGGACAAAAATTTCTACCAGAAGTTGAGCTAACTGATGACAGAGTACAGGGAAAGATCAATTCATTTGTGATCATAGAGAAAGACAATGTACCCCACTAGGGAGATTTTTTGGTATAGGAAGTGCAGTGACGTATCTCTGGGGAAAAGGTTTATGGGTATGTGCAGCTGCGCCTGATGAAGAAGAGGTCTCAGCACCATCAGATTGTCCCCGACCGTGGAACTTCGCGAACCGATTGATAACGGCGAATTTCTCTTGGTCTTGCCCTTCTACTATCGCATCTAATAAGGATGCTCTCTTTTCCAGTCTGATCATACGAAGAACAAATTAGAAAGCAAAACAGAGTTCAATAAAGCAGATAGAATAAATAATCAACAGAAGTGTAACAGCTCAAAAGATAAAATGAACTCCCAAGAAGTCAAATGGCAGTAGATATTAAAGACTTCAGAAGTGTGGATTTCCGAATAAAAAGTCAATGTTTCTATGCAACCAATAAGTACTCTTAGTACTTGTGCCCTCATTTTCATCAGCTTTATATGTTTTAAGATGTGCTAAACCAGAAGCAAGAAGCCATCGTCAAAGTAAACAGTCGGTTTTCTGAGTAAAATAGGGATATATTTCAGATTTGCAAATCAATAGTTAAAATTTAGCATTACATGTAGTGCCTACGTTATTAGCAGATTCACCTTTATTTATCATTACATGTAAGCTCTAGCATACTCATGCTGCTAAGAGAGCCAAAGACAGAAGTCAACAGAAATGAAAAATAACTTGTAAAAGGAGACGTGACTCAAGATCATATTCCAGAAGGGGAAGAGAAGAAATATCAGCAGGAAGAAAATGTCAAAAGCAACAGAAGAGCTCAAGTTCTACAAATTGAGGAAATATGATTACCCCCCTAAAACGTGAAAATATCACTCAATATTGATCTTGACCACAGAAAAGTCAGACCTACTCATTGACTTCATGGCGAGAGACTGTGATTTCCTTCGAGAGGTGTTCTTTCACCTCCAACTAATTTTTTCCCCTCCCACCACCCAAAAGCCCCTAAAACAGTGCAGGGTGTTCTCTGGGTCCTAAATATAGTATTATAGAAACTCATCTACTATAGCCAGCTGCAGTCAACACTTGTCTGCACATGTTGCTGTCCGAAAAAAAAAAAAAAAAAAAAAAAAA